>CAUVYM010000683.1:0-31261 GCA_963556165.1 Tipula helvola
AGCCAATTACATATACACTACTCCAAAAAATTAAAGGAACACTAATTTTTTTCAATTTTTTTAGTGTTTTTTGAAGAGCTGTATCTTAGTAAAATACGGTCGTACAGAGATGAAAAGAAAAGCATTTTAAAGCTTCAAATCTCTAGTTTTGAGACTTTTGAACGGAAAATTTTTGTGGGATACCGTTATCACGCAATCATAAGAAAAAGCGCGAAGAAAAAAATTTCGAATTTTTTTTTTGTTTTGTAAGGTGCCATGGGCTCGGGAAATTTTTTTTAAGTTAAACCAATGCATAGGTCGGTTAGCCTGTTAATTAGGCGTAAATTTAATTTCATTCTGGTCTCTCTATGTCAACTTTTTGCTGAGATATCTGACTTTGAATCAAAAAAGATCCTTTTGCCTTTGATCATCGATATCTCAGCAACCAATGATTGCACAGTAAACTTTAGCGCAGTCTTAAAAACTTCAATGAATTTCCTACAAGACCCTTTAATGATTGGTGGAGAATAAATTTTTTTTTCACCCTCAATACTGATTTGAAAAAAGTACAAAAAAACGACTTTTTAGGTTGTCTTAATAAATCTACCGTTACTTTACCGTTATTGATGAAAAGACTAATGTTGCCAGGTCATTTTACAGTTTAATGTACTCCTAATAGCCCTGTATTATTTTCAAATTGATCCATCCAACCGTTTTTTCGGACAGATTGATCAAAGTTTTACAAAACAATTAAAGGAACAAGTATTCATCAAAATAAAAAAACGACTATTTTCTCATTTTACGTTAGTTACTTGTTAACCCTTAACGATCGTACGGTTTTTTTTGTAATACTCGCCGATAAGAGACGATAGAAAATTAAATAAAGTTCTGCAATATGAGCAATAATTATGGAACTTGGCCATTTCTCATCCGATTTTAGTGAAATTTGGTATGCACGATGGAAATGGGATTCAAAACTGATTTTTGGATAAAGTTCTGGAATATGGCCAACTAGGTTGGAACTTGGCCATTTCTTAACCGATTTTGATGAAATTTGGTATGCACGATGGAAATGGGATTCTAAACTGATTTTTCAATAAAGTTCTGGAATATGGCCAACTAGGATGGAACTTGGCCATTTCTTATCCGATTTTGATGAAAGTTAGCATGTACGATGGAAATGGGATTCTAAACTGATTTTTGGATAAAGTTCTGGAATATGGTCAACTAGGAAGGAACTTGCCCATTTCTCATTCGATTTTGATGAAATTTGGTATAAGCAATGGAAATGGGATTCTAAACTGATTTTTGGATGAAATTCTGGAAAATGGCCAACTAGGAAGAAACTTGCCCATTTCTTATCCGATTTTGATGAAATTTGGTATAAGCAATGGAAATGGGATTCTAAACTGACTTTTGAATAAAGTTTTGGAATATGGCCAACTAGGATGGAACTTGGCTATTGCTCATCCGATTTTAGTGAAATTTGGTATGGGCGATGGAAATGGGATTCTAAACTGATTTTTGGATAAAGTTCTGGAAAATGGCCAACTAGGAAGGAACTTGCCCATTTCTCATCCGATTTTGATGAAATTTGGTATAAGCAATGGAAATGGGATTTTAAACTGATTTTTGGATGAAATTCTGGAAAATGGCCAACTAGGAAGGAACTTGCCCATTTCTTATCCGATTTTGATGAAATTTAGCATGTACGATGGAAATGGGATTCTAAAATGATTTGTGGATGAAGTTCTGGTATATGGCCAACTCGGAAGGAAATTGGCCATTTCTTATCCGATATTGATGAAATTCAGCACGTGCCTTAAAAATGGGATTCTAAACTGATTTTTGGATAAAGTTCCAGAATTTGGCCAATTGTCACGGAACTTGGAAGTTTTGTATCCTATTTTTATGAATTTCAGCATTCACGATGAAAATGAGATCCTTAAATTATTGATAAAATAAATCATTAAATACAAGGAATAACGATTTTAGTTATTCACTTTTAAAGCACAAATCGAATTTCTTTTATTCGTTTAAGGAATAGGCAGGCGCCTTCCAACTTTAACATATAACTTTAACCAAAAATAATTTTAGAGTTTTATTTCTATAGTACATGCTGAATTTGTTTAAAATCGGATAAAAAATGGCCAAGTTCCATCCTAATACGGCTTATTCCAGAATTCCATTTAAACATAATTTAAAAACCCAATTTTCATTACACATGCTGAATTTCATCAAAATCTTAGAAGAAATGGCCAAGTTCCATCCTAATTGGACATATTCCAGAACTTTAGCTAAAATTCATTATAGAATCCCATTTCCATCGTGCGTACCAAATTTCATCAAAATCTGTTAAGAAATGGCCAAGTTCCATCCTAGTTGACCATATTCCAGAACTTTATCCAAAAATCAGTTTAGAATCCCATTTCCATCGTACATGCTAACTTTCATCAAAATCGGATAAGAAATGGCCAAGTTCCATCCTAGTTGGCCATATTCCAGAACTTTATTGAAAAATCAGTTTAGAATCCCATTTCCATCGTGCATACCAAATTTCATCAAAATCGGTTAAGAAATGGCCAAGTTCCATCCTAGTTGGCCATATTCCAGAACTTTATCCAAAAATCATTTTAGAATCCCATTTCCATCGTGCGTACCAAATTTCACTAAAATCGGATGAGAAATGGCCAAGTTCCATAATTATTGCTCATATTGCAGAACTTTATTTAATTTTCTATCGTCTCTTATCGGCGAGTATTACAAAAAAAACCGTACGATCGTTAAGGGTTAACAAGTAACTAACGTAAAATGAGAAAATAGTCGTTTTTTTATTTTGATGAATACTTGTTCCTTTAATTGTTTTGTAAAACTTTGATCAATCTGTCCGAAAAAACGGTTGGATGGATCAATTTGAAAATAATACAGGGCTATTAGGAGTACATTAAACTGTAAAATGACCTGGCAACATTAGTCTTTTCATCAATAACGGTAAAGTAACGGTAGATTTATTAAGACAACCTAAAAAGTCGTTTTTTTGTACTTTTTTCAAATCAGTATTGAGGGTGAAAAAAAAATTTATTCTCCACCAATCATTAAAGGGTCTTGTAGGAAATTTATTGAAGTTTTTAAGGCTGCGCTAAAGTTTACTGTGCAATCATTGGTTGCTGAGATATCGATGATCAAAGGCAAAAGGATCTTTTTTGATTCAAAGTCAGATATCTCAGCAAAAAGTTGACATAGAAGAGACCAGAATGAAATTAAATTTACGCCTAATTAACAGGCTAACCGACCTATGCATTGGTTTAACTTAAAAAAAAATTCCCGAGCCCATGGCACCTTACAAAAAAAAAAAAAAATTCGAATTTTTGATCTTCGCGCTCTTTCTTATGATTGCGTGATAACGGTATCTCACAAAAATTTTCCGTTCAAAAGTGTCAAAACTAGAGATTTGAAGCTTTATAATGCTTTTCTTTTCATCTCTGTACGACCGTATTTTACTAAGATACAGCTCTTCAAAAACACTAAAAAAATTGAAAAAAATTAGTGTTCCTTTAATTTTTTGGAGTAGTGTATAACACAATAGAATTATCTAGTTTCCCGGAATTTTCATGGAGTTTCTAAACGCACATAGAATATTCAAAATCCGTCAGTCCCAGAGAATTGTTGAAAATAGATTTATTTTCAGTTAGAGTTGATCGTAACCTACTCAAAATAATTTTCCGTTAGAATGGCCGGCGTTTAGGAACTCCAGGAAAATTACGGGAAACTCGATATATGAGAATTATTCATCCAATATTCAAAATTCGTCAATCCTAAGTGCCTGAGCCCACAGAATTTTTTAAAAATTGATTTATTTTCAATTAGAGTAGATCATAAACTACTTAAATAATTTTTCGTTAGAATGGCCGGCGTTTAGGAACTCCAGAAAAATTCCGGGAAACTCGATATAAGATAATTCTTCCTTCAATATTCAAAAATTGTCAATCCTATTCCTAAGTGTCTGGGACCAAAGAATTATTTTAAATTGATTTATTTTCTGTTAGAGTTGATTGTGACCTGCTCAAAATAAATTTCCGTTAGAGTGGCCGGCGTTTAGGAACTCCAGGAAAATTCCGGGAAACTTGATATACGAGAATTCTTCATCCAATATTCAAAATTCGTCAATCCTAAGTGCCTGAGCCCACAGAATTTTTTAAAAATTGATTTATTTTCAACTAGAGTAGATCATAAACTACTTAAATAATTTTCCGTTAGAATGGCCGGCGTTCGGGAACTCCAGGAAAATTCCGGGAAACTCGATATAAGATAATTCTTCCTTCAATATTCAAAAATCGTCAATCCTATTCCTAAGTGTCTGGGACCAAAGAATTATTTTAAATTGACTTATTTTCTGTTGGAGTTGATTGTGATCTGCTCAAAATAAATTTCCGTTAGAACGGCCGGCGTTTAGGAACTTCAGAAAAATTCCGGGAAACTTGATATACGAGAATTCTTCATCCAATATTCAAAATTCGTCAATCCTAAGTGCCTGAGCCCACAGAATTTTTTAAAAATTGATTCATTTTCAGGTAGAGTAGATCATAGACTACTTAAATAATTTTTCGTTAGAATGGCCGGCGTTTAGGAACTCCAGAAAAATTCCGGGAAACTCGATATAAGATAATTCTTCCTTCAATATTCAAAAATTGTCAATCCTATTCCTAAGTGTCTGGGACCAAAGAATTATTTTAAATTGATTTATTTTCTGTTAGAGTAGATCGTGGCCTGCTCAAAATAAATTTCCGTTAGAATGAGCGGCGTTTAGGAACTCCAGAAAATTCCGGGAAACGCGATATACGAGAATTATTCATCCAATATTCAAAATTCGTCAATCCGAAGTGCCTGAGCCCACAGAATTTTTAAAAAATTGATTTATTTTCAATTAGAGTAGATCATAAACTACTTAAATAATTTTCCGTTAGAATGGCCGGCGTTTAGGAACTCCAGGAAAATTCCGAGAAACTCGATATAAGATAATTCTTCCTTCAATATTCAAAAATCGTCAATCCTATTCCTAAGTGTCTGGGACCAAAGAATTATTTAAAATTGATTTATTTTCTGTTAGAGTAGATCGTGACCTGCTCAAAATAAATTTCCGTTAGAACGAGCGACGTTTAGGAACTCCAGAAAATTCCGGGAAACTCGATATACGAGAATTATTCATCCAATATTCAAAATTCGTCAATCCGAAGTGCCTGAGCCCACAGAATTTTTTTAAAATTGATTTATTTTCAATTAGAGTAGATCATAAACTACTTAAATAATTTTCCGTTAGAATGGCCGGCGTTTAGGAACTCCAGTAAAATTCCGGGAAACTCGATATAAGATAATTCTTCCTTCAATATTCAAAAATCGTCAATCCTATTCCTAAGTGTCTGGGACCAAAGAATTATTTTAAATTGACTTATTTTCTGTTGGAGTAGATTGTGATCTGCTCAAAATAAATTTCCATTAGAACGGCCGGCGATTAGGAACTTCAGAAAAATTCCGGGAAACTTGATATAAGAGAATTCTTCATCCAATATTCAAAATTCGTCAATCCTAAGTGCCTGAGCTCACAGAATTTTTTAAAAATTGATTCATTTTCAGTTAGAGTAGATCATAGACTACTTAAATAATTTTTCGTTAGAACGGCCGGCGTTTAGGAACTCCAGTAAAATTCCGGGAAACTCGATATACGAGAATTATTCATCCAATATTCAAAAATCGTCAATCCTAAGTGCCTGAGCCCACAGAATTTTTTAAAAATTGATTTATTTTCTGTTAGAGTAGATCATAAACTACTTATAATAATTTTTCGTTAGTATGGCCGGCGTTTAGGAACTGTAGGAAATTCCGGGAAACTCGATATAAGATAATTCTTCATTCTATATTCAAAAATCGTCAATCCTATCCCTAAGTGTCTGGGACCAAAGAATTATTTTAAATTGAGTTATTTTCTGTTGGAACATTTTCTGTTAGTACATTGTGATCTGCTCAAAATAAATTTCCGTTAGAACGGAACTCCAGGAAAATTCCGGGAAACTCGATATACGAAAATTCTCTATAGAATATTCAAAAATCGTCAATCCTAAGTGCCTATGGGGCCACAGATTTTTTTTAAAATTGATTGGTTTTCTGTTAGACTAGATCTTAACCTACTCAAAATAAGTTTCCGTTAGAATGACCGGCGTTTAGAAACACCAGGAAAATTCCGGGAAACTCGGTATAAAATAATTCTTGATTCAATATTCAAAAATCGTCAATCCTAAGTGCCTGAGCCCACAGAATTTTTTAAAAATTGATTTACTTTCTGTTAGAGTAGATCGTAGCCTACTCAAAATAAGTTTCCGTTAGAACATCCGACGTTTAGAAACACCAGAAAAATTCCGGGAACTCGATATACGATAATTATCCATACAATATTCAAAAATCGTCAATCCTAAGTGCCTTGGACCATAGAATTTTTCAAAATTATTTATTTTCTGTTACAGTTTTTTAAAAGTTATTTTCCTAAATAGCAGATCGCTTTATTTTCTTACGGAATGCGAGTTTCGGAAATTTTAAATTTTCTTCAATTGGTTTAAATCGCTTAGGTCCGTTTTTTTTACTTTAGTTTAGTCACCTAGGTTTCCTGTTCATAAAAATATTCTGTAAAGTGATCCAAAACCCTAGTAACCTACATGAAAATTTTGTGTATTATCAACTCAATTAAAGAGGCGCAGTTTTTATGAAAAAAATATGATTTTGAATTATTAGGTGTGCAAGTAGAATCTCGCCTCTGAAATTGGTTGCATTAAAAATATATTTGAACGCATCCAAATCGCCCGCCATTTCAGATATATGTAGCTTAGTCATTGTTTAAGTGATTTACAAGCTGTCGTTCCGTGAGCATCAATTTTAATAGATGCATGTCTATAAGCAACATTTACGTCATTGCATTCTATTCTGTTTTCAAATGAAAAAAATTCTGCAAAATTGATTATTTCGACTTTGGGTGAACATTCTGTGAGTCATTCAACAGTAAAAAAGTGATTTGCAAGATTTTGTGATGTCAATTTTAGTCTTGAGGACGATTCACGTCCAGGTGCAGTTAAACAATTTGAAGACGAAGAATTTAAAGTTTTACTGGATGAAATCCATATCAAACTCAAAAAGAGCTTACAGAACAGTTAAGAATTATTTACCAAGCAATATTACTTCGATTGCATGCAATGGGAAAGATCCATAAGGAAGGAAAGTGGGTTCCCCATGACCTAACCGATGAGAACTAAATCGCAGAGCCTACATTTGTTTGAATTTGCTTTCTCGGTGCAAAAGAACGAATTTTTTGCACAAAATCATTACGGGTGATGAAAAGGTGGATTTTGTACTACAATCCTAAATGCAGAAAAGTATGGGTTGATACAGGCCATCAACATCAGTTGAAAAAATGAATATTCATGCCAAGAAAGTGTTACTTTGTGTCTGGTGGTATTGGAAATGAGTCATTTATTACGAGCTTCTGGAACCTGGTCCAACTGTTACAGCTGATCGTTACCAGGCCCAATTGATCAAATTAATTGATGCTCTGGAGGAAAACGCCCGTCCACATACAGCAAAAGCAACCCGGGAAATGATCTTCAACTTGGGCTGGGAAGTTGTCCCGCATTCGTTGTATTCTCCTGACTTGTCACCTTTCGACTACTATTTGTTTAAATCGATGCTGTCTTATTTAACTGACCAGCTGATCTCGAAAATTGAAGATACCCGAAAATGGCTCGATAAATATTTTGCCTCCATTGCCTCCAAACAACCAAGTTTCTATCGCGAGGGCATTCATCAACTACCCAAAGTTGAATTTGGTCAAAAAAAGCCGAGTTTCGACTTGCACATACCTAATATAACGTATTAATGTTTTATAAGTAATATTTTTTTACAGCAAGAAACGTAATAAACGAATAACAAATTATAAATTTCTGTTTAATATGAATTTTATGTATTATTTACACAACCACTTTCATATTTATCTATAGGAATTGGAAATACTTCACAATTCTCCATACACGCGTGAAGTTTTTGGTAACAAAATTCCTAAAATATTTGTTTTGTCTTTTAGGAAAAAATTCCCGTGTATAGTTTTCTAAGGTCCTCGACACTTATGTATCTGTTATCCACGCCTCACATACATACAGAGACATAAATATATATCTATAGTCTGTATCTAAGTGAGAGAACATAAATATAAACTTCAGGTTAAAAAAATCGTTCATTTCGAAAGGCACATGCGGACAGTCTAACGGTGATACCATTTTTCATTTAAATTATTTTTAAATGCCAAGGAATTTTTTTTATTATATTAACAAAACAAAAGAATCCGAATTAAATAAAATAAAAAATAAAAAAGGAAATTTTTTGAAAGACTAAACTTAATTTCATTTTCTTGCTTCCAATTCCGACCATAACAACAACAGTAACAGCAGCAGCAGCAGCAACAAAAAAAAAATGCTAAAACATCAAAAAGAAAAATTCATGTTCCGTGAAAATAATAAGACCATTTTCCTTTATTCTTTTGTTTATTATGACTACGCGAAAAACTTTTCCCATACCACCTGCCGCTTAGTTTGATTGAATTTAGCCAATGATTTGAATATTTCTATTTCTGTTTAGGTACTTATTGTTATTTTTGTTGGGTTATTCTTTAAAATATCAATTTATTTAAATAATTTCAAATTTTTTATTTTTTTTCGTTTCGGTTTTCTGATTGAAAATTCAATATTATTTGGAAGGCAAGAAATTGTATTCTAATTTTTAATGATGCTGTCTGCTTTATGTTTCATTTCGCAGTTGGTATATAAAATCGAATTGTATATAGTACTTGAGCATGCTCAAGGTATCCAGCAACTCAAAAATTTGTAATTCAATTAGTAATTTTCAATTAGTAATTTGCACTAATCATTTGCACTAACTTTTGTTTTAATTTAAACAAAACGTTTTAAGGAGCTACTTCCTTTTTAAATTGGGTTACGTAAGGTCTGTTGGTCTTGCATTCACATTCTCCATTTAGTAAACGATACAAATGGCAATAAGCGAAAATTATTAAAGTTGCAAAGTATTACTTAAATTGTCCTGGCTTAAGAAACTCAACTAATGATAGTTCTGGATGATTATTTAATTCGATTTATTTGGGAATTTTCCAAAAGGGAAAATAACTGGATAATGATAAATTTTTGCAGTAGTCTTTTCTAATCCTCAAACTAGTAAATTCGCAGTTTTCTACAAAATTGCTACAATTGTTAATGCAAGCAGCTCATGACGGCTGTAGTACAGTACACTGTAATTTTAATGCTGTTCGGTTATTTTCTGTTTACGGTTATAAATTACAAAAGACTAGAATCTTTACTTTCGTATTCCTATAAAAGATCACGTAACGTTTGAAATTTGTATATATATTTTGGTTGCCGGCATTTTTCACGTAATCTTAACCCTCAAACTGTTTGTACGCAGTTGTTTAAATGTTGCGCTATAAATCGAATATTATTCATCGAATTTTCATCTTCAGGCCAAAACTCCGAAAGTAATTATTCATAATCCATAAGTTAATGCAAGCTTCTCTTTTCATAAATAATCTTATGTAAATAACTAATTACAACGAAATTAACAAAATTGTATTCTAATACTTGTTCTTCATGCTGATTTTATGAAAACAAAACAAAACTTCTTTTTGAAATTTTTATGTTAATATTTTAAGGATAACTGGCATGAAACGAAACAAAATAACAAAAATTTTGAACATAATTGAAAACTTTGTATTTTTTCTGGTTTTCTAGGAAAATTGAAAATTAAAATTTATGTTATGTTAACCTCAAAGTTATAAATGACTATGATAAAAAACAAAATGTGAAATTATATCTGGAAGGAAAGTTAGAAAGTTATATTGAAAAACTAACCTTTGGTACAAGGATTTTAAAATTTTTGTTTTGTTAAGGAAAAGGTTTTTCCTGATTTTTGTTTTTGCTATTGTGTTAAGAGAGATAAAATTGATTACTGCAATAAATTAATCAAGTTATGACATGACTCTGGAGATGACATAAGGCAAATGTACAATACACATACACACACATTTCGTCTTGTTTGTTTAGGACTAAAAGTTAACTTTTTTGTATTATTGGTGACCATGTAGGTAGAGGCAGTTTTGTTATAAAATACGATTTAGAATTAGTACAGGCTACCTGGTTGACAGCATTCCCCTTCTTATTCTTAGAGTGAAACTTTAATCGGTTAGTTACCTGCTTACATTTAAATGACCGGGCATTTTCGTGAATTTATCAAAAAATTTGCCAAATTAGTCTAAAAAATACCGAATATTCAAATCGGATACGAAAACGAACATTGTGTTAAAACATTCATTCGATCAAAAAGGAGTGAAAACTTAAATTATATAGCTATGTCTTCCAAAAATATTTGTAACTATGTATTTTCCACCTGTTTAATTTATAACCTTTCTAAGTATTTCACAATATGTGCAATTACTTTAGAAATCGGGAAATCACGAATAATTTTAAATATTCTCAAATATTGCCAAGGTCTATTTGCAATTTCACTCTTAAATTTTATTGTCGTAGAAACAATTTTGACACATTTTTTTGTGATGAAATACCAACATTGCAGGTTAAAATCAGTTATTAATTTACATAATCATAGTAAAAGTATCAACTTAAAATAAAGATTATGTACAACATATTTCTAATAAGCTCACCTTTAACGCAACTCATCCATTCCGATAGTCAGATACCAAAAACTTCATTATATGGATTTAGAATAAAAATCCCTCTCGTGGCCGGTTGAAAAACGGTGGTAATAAATGTCAAATTTTCACCAATGAGAGTATCATGTTCGAAATATTTAGCCACTTAACCCAAAAATAAAGTTACCCCCAATATTATTGGTACTACAAGATTTCCGAAGGAAATGCAATATCGTTTTCTGGTTTCTAGGGTTATGATAACACTAGGGAATTTCTAGTATTCTAATGATTTTCAAATAAACAAAACAGTTTCACAAAATAATCTACAAGGTCTAATTCCCAAATTCTATACATTAATTTCGAAAATTCACATAAATATTTAGCACAAAACTGCAAAAAAAAAATCGAAATACTCCAACAATCTGAAAAATTTTGAATAACCTCGAAATATTCGTAAAAATCGAGCGAACCTACCACCGTTAAAATCACTAAACGAATTAATGGTAAACGCAAGAAAAAAATCAAAACCAAACCTTCTATCAACAAATTTCAAATAATGTTTTTTTTTTAAATCGCAAAAAAAAGAAAAATATTTTTTAATAGACAATTAAGTTTTACAACAAACACTTTAATGATTAAAAAATTATCAAATTATTTTTTTACCTTGTCAACCCAAGTTTCGGTTCGAATCATTGAATTAAGCAATAAGAATTTCAGAATTAATTCCCAAAAACACTTATTCAATATTTACGGTATCGCATTCCAAAATGTATATAAACATCAAATGCCTGTAATTATATACCAATATAGTAATGTTGTTGCAAAAATAGGATTTTCTAAAAAAGGTAGCTTCTTGTTAGGTCACATCAACGCAATCTATTGAAATAAATTCAGAAATAACAGTAATAAAACCTTACTATATACCGTCTTACCAGCCGTACCTTACTATATACCGTATTACCATCATACGTACTATCATATATATAATCGTACTTTCACATCATCATACCATTCAATCAGACCACTATACCATCATAACGCCGCACCATCGTATATACCATCTTACCACGATACCATCACACCAGCATAACATCGTACCATCATACCATTATAACACCATACCATCATACCGTCATGCCATCATACCACCATGCCATGATACCATCATACCATAATACCATCAAACATCATACCATCATCAACATTACCATTACCATCCATATCACCATCACCATCACTATCATTGTCACTATCATCATCACCATCGCCATTTTGATATAGTTTTCGAATTTCCTAAGGACATGGTATTTTATTTCAATGGTAAATTTACGGTAAATCGACCAGTTTCATCCCTCGAGTATGTATCAGCAAAAACTGTTTGTCTTCATTTATTTCCTTAATAACTCTTCTATAGCATACAACACTGTGACGAAGAAATTAAAATTACATATCTAATTAAATTTTAGTTTTTCAATATGTATGAGAACGACAAAAAATTGTAATATACAAATTATTCACATTTAAATCAAGGTTGTAAACACATAACTACAAAAACCGATCAAGAATAAGTTACGTGCCTCTATATTAGCGACCAATATGTTGAAATTGGATAGATCTCAGTGGATATTAGGGGGTACCAGTCGCCATATTATTGATGAGACACCACAAACCATCATGTTGATTGAGTATTACCAAAAAAATTTACTAAAAAAAAACCTGAAAGAAAACACTACGGAACTCACTACCCACCAGTAAAAAGTCGCCAATTAATTCATATTAAAATATTTATTGACAATTAAGATAAAATCAAATATGTTGTAAAGGTTAAGGTATACATAAAGAGCAATAAATAAGTTTATTACGTACTATTATAAGAAAAATTTATTTTCAAAACTAAAAAGCTACCAAAAAATATCAAAAATCAAATAAATGTTTGCGCAAATGGCTGAAAAAAAAGTTTGTTAATTCAGGCCGTGAGTGAATATGTTAAAAATATTTGGTTAAAAATTTATTGAAAATCAAATTATCGTGGTGAAATATTTTTATCTACCAAATTTAGTATTGTTGTGTGAATTAGCTAAAAATTAAAATTGTGACAACTGAACAACAACATGAAGCGCATTTATAACAATCATTTTCCTAGTTTGTTATCTATTTTATTACTTTATAAAAAGCGTAATTTATCAAATGAAGCTGTTTTAAGAAGAAACAGTAAGAAACAACTCGTGCTTATGTATCAACTGAACCAATATTAAAAAAACGAGGTTATGTTTTTTTAACTCGCTTGTCAAATTTTATGTACGGTGCCTACCATGATGCATTTTGTATTTATTTTTTGTGGTGAGTAAATTTTTTAATTTTAACTTTTATGTCAAAATTTTAATTTTTAACTGGTTTTTAACTAATTCACTCACGGCCTCACTATGCCCAAGTTAATTACTTTCACTTGATATTTTTTTTTCACTCTTTTGAACTTAAAGCAAAATTACTTTTTTTTTATTAACTTTAATTATGAATTTAAATTAAACTAAATTATGAACCTAGGTTACAACTATCGGCTGATGTCTGTATTGTTGACTTTTTCCTCTAGCGGAAGTTAAGCGGCTTCACTTTAAATACAGCAACAATACATTTAGCCCATCCGTACCGTTATAGGAGTTTATATCCCGCAATCTTTGACATTTTATTTTATTATTATTTGTTTTTAAATAATTGAATAAAATTGAGTTAAAAGGTGAGGCCTCGCTAGCAATTTACACAGAAATTTCTGGGACATACGGGATGGTTATGTCTCTAAATAAATGTTTTAAAAGCACATTGTCAAAAAAAAAAAAAAACTCACAACACTACACTAATCAGATAAACCTACCATTTACTAAAATAATTTACACTCTTACATTTTTGGAACTTATACGACGGTTGCCTCACGTATAATGAAATTATAAAATAATTTTACATAATGAAAAAAAACTAAATGCAATACCAGTTCAAATATTCAGAAATATGTACTTTCAAAGACATTGGAACCGAATACAAATTAATTCAAAATTTAATTAATTTAATCGCGATCAATTTGAACGGTTTGCTGAGTTCATAATTAATCGAGAGATTTCTATGTCGCATGTAAGAGGTACTGCTGCAATGAAAGAATCTATAGATAAAGGAGTAGTTTTGCCTCTCGATTTTCAATTCCGAAAATTATTTGAAAAAGAGTCAATCCTAAGTAATTGTATTGCAAAAATATAAAAATTAAGTCATTGTGATTCGCCACTATCAAATTTCATTCAAGGCAAATTATGGAAAGAAAAGTGTAGCCTTTATCCAAATAAAATATTAATACCTTATTTTTTATGCGTGGATGACTACGAAATTAATAATCCTCTTGGCTCACATGCAGGTTCGCAAACCGTTACAGCAGTATATTATTCTTTCCCTACATTGGGTGGTTCATCAAAACTTAGTCAAATATTTTTAGCTGCACGTTTTAATGCTAAGGATATTAAAAATCATGGAAACGATCTTGTTATAAATACGTTAGTTGCTAACATTACTTCTTTAGAAATGAATGGTTTAAACATTAACTACCCGAATGGCAGCAATACTTTAGTACATTTTGTGCTAGGTTTAGTTCTTGTCGACAATTTGGGATTGAATCAACTGTTGGAGTTTTCCAGGTCTTTTTATTCAAATATGTACTGTAGATTTTGCAAGGAAATTAAAAAAGATGCCGCTAAATTAACAATTGAGAATCCATTAAGTCTTAGAAACGAAATAAATTACAATGAAGATATTATGCTTGAAAACGTATCACTAACTGGCGTTCACAAAAACTCTCTGTTTAATGATATCCCATCATTTCATGTAACGAAAAACTTCGCTGTTGATATTATGCACGATGTTTTTGAAGGCATCTGTCATTATAATATAACGAATATAATTTCGTATTATATAAAGAAACAAATCTTCACATTAGATGATTTTAATAATATAAAACGTAATTTTATGAATGGAGAAAGCGAAATTGGAAATATTTTTAAACCAATTTCAATACAACATCTAAAAAATAACCGATTATCAGCCTCAGCAAGAGAAATGTGGACATTGACACATTTCTTCCCCTTAATGGTGGGTCACTTAATTCCAGCAAATGATAAAGTTTGGATGTTCGTTTGTATTTTTATAAAGATGTTTGATTTATTGCTATTACCAGAATTTACTAGTGAAAATATTATGATAGTTTACTACGAAATTTAATTGATCAACATAACAAAAGGTATATGGAACTGTTTAACGAACCACTTAAACCGAAGTATCATTTATTGATACATTATCCAAGAGTAATAGAATATTGTGGTCCACCAAAAGAGTTTTGGAGCCTCAGATTTGAGGCTAAACATCGAGAGCTTAAAATGTATGCTAAGAACATTTCCAGCAGACAAAATGTACCATTAACATTATCAACCAAATATCAACTTAAATTTTCTCATTCCTTAAACGTGCCGCTTACTACAAAGCTTTTTACAAAAGCACAAATACTCATTTGATCAATAAAGAACTCAAGCTTTCAGAAACTAACGTTTCTAGTTATTCTCAAATCATAAGCAATGGTCATTGGTATAAAACCGGTTCCTTTTTAACAAACACCTTCGATCATAAAACGGAAATATATTGCATTATAGAAATTGTCATATCTAAGTGGAATGATACAATTTATGTGATTTGTAATAACGTTCATGGCGAATATAATGATCACTTTGTTTCATTCGAGTTACAACCTCTTACATATATTGATGCTATTTCACTTTTTCCAGTAGCGTTCTTTGATTCACCACCTGTTCAAGCCCATAAATTGTCAAGTGGCCAGTCATTGATTAGGAAGAAGCAATATTTTGTTTAACCTATACACATTACAATAATAAGACTAGGTATACCGCAATTTATTTTACGAAATTTCGAAAATACGTTAATTGATTTTACAATATTTCAGTTCATTACACGAGTGATTACAATATGGACGATACCTCAGAAGCATTTTCTGAGATACATTATGATAATAATGGTAAAACATACACTCTTCCAAGAAACAGTTTTGTCATCGACCATCAAGAGATGCAACATGAGGCATCGGAAATCCAACATTTCAATATATTAAATGCAAATGCACCTCAAAATCAACTGTACAATACTCTTGGTAATGCAGCTCAAGACGAAAAATCTGAAGTGTACAATCTGTTAAATAGTTGGAACCTGCCAACAGAAGTTTTCAATATATTGGAATGTATAAAGATAAATTTAACACACAAATTTTTGAAACATCTTATTCATCAAATTTTTTACATAATATTTTACAGCAAAAAATATTTCAATTGAAACTTTGAAGTACATGAAAGAGAGACATATAGATGAAATATTTCCACCAGATGCTTTCGCAGCTAAAGTACTATTTCAGCATAACTTAACCAAGTGGCAAAAAACTTTTGTAAGTTTAAATGATATTATAAGAAACTTATCTTTTAGAAATTTAAAACTGTTTTTTTTAATTTTTAATTGTGCCACAAAATGAAACCGATACACTATCAATGAATTCATCGATTTCTGATTGGATAACCAAACACACGTCATGTTTTTCAGCTTCTGAGTCGTCGTCATCCCTAAAAAGAAAATATACGAATAACGAGGAGTCGTATAAAGTTTCAAATGCCATATCATCTGTAGTCCACTCGGAAGATGTAACACGCAGAGAAAAAATATGATTACTACATGATCATTGCAACTAAACTATTTTCCTCTTAATAATATCGGTGTGAAGTTTCTGACAAAATTTTTTGACAAAATTTGTCAAAGAGAATATTGAAGAAAGTGTACATATTTTTTTACAGTGTAATTGAATAAAAAAAATTGAAACGAAATTTTAGGTTGATAATGGTTGATAATGATAAAATATTTAATAAAACAACACAAAACTTTAAGTTGCACATAGAAATCTTAAATAAAATCTATCGAAAATTTAAGCTTGTAAAAATTCACACGTTTTTTGGCGAAAATGTTGTTCAATTTATTTTGTCAGGGCTATCCTAGAGTTTTCCGACATATCCCATAATATACATTAAATAGTTCATACTATAAGCTATCGATATGACAATGTCAAATTAATGGCTAGTGGGGAACACTATGAATTGACAAGCTCTGAAGTGCCAAGATAGTCAAAATTCACACGTTTTTTGGCGAAAATGTTGTTCTAGAGTTTTCCGACATATCCCATAATATACATTAAATAGTTCATACTATAAGCTATCGATATGACAATGTCAAATTAATGGCTAGTGGGGAACACTATGAATTGACAAGCTCTGAGTGCCAAGATAGTCAAAATTCACACGTTTTTTGGCGAAAATGTTGTTCAATTAATTTTGTCAGGGCGATCCTAGAGTTTTCCGACATATCACATAATATACATTAAATAGTTCATACTATAAGCTATCGATATGACAATGTCAAATTAATGGCTAGTGGGGAACACTATGAGCTCTGAAGTGCCAAGATAGTCAAAATTCACACGTTTTTTGGCGAAAATGTTGTTCAATTTATTTTGTCAGGGCTATCCTAGAGTTTTCCGACATATCCCATAATATACATTAAATAGCTCGTACTACAAGCTATCGATATGACAATGTCAAATTAATGGCTAGTGGGGAACACTATGAATTGACAAGCTCTGAGTGCCAAGATAGTCAAAATTCACACGTTTTTTGGCGAAAATGTTGTTCAATTAATTTTGTCAGGGCGATCCTAGAGTTTTCCGACATATCACATAATATACATTAAATAGTTCATACTATAAGCTATCGATATGACAATGTCAAATTAATGGCTAGTGGGGAACACTATGAATTGACAAGCTCTGAAGTGCCAAGATAGTCAAAATTCACACGTTTTTTGGCGAAAATGTTGTTCAATTTATTTTGTCAGGGCTATCCTAGAGTTTTCCGACATATCCCATAATATACATTAAATAGTTCATACTATAAGCTATCGATATGACAATGTCAAATTAATGGCTAGTGGGGAACACTATGAATTGACAAGCTCTGAGTGCCAAGATAGTCAAAATTCACACGTTTTTTGGCGAAAATGTTGTTCAATTAATTTTGTCAGGGCGATCCTAGAGTTTTCCGACATATCACATAATATACATTAAATAGTTCATACTATAAGCTATCGATATGACAATGTCAAATTAATGGCTAGTGGGGAACACTATGAATTGACAAGCTCTGAAGTGCCAAGATAGTCAAAATTCACACGTTTTTTGGCGAAAATGTTGTTCAATTTATTTTGTCAGGGCTATCCTAGAGTTTTCCGACATATCCCATAATATACATTAAATAGTTCATACTATAAGCTATCGATATGACAATGTCAAATTAATGGCTAGTGGGGAACACTATGAATTGACAAGCTCTGAGTGCCAAGATAGTCAAAATTCACACGTTTTTTGGCGAAAATGTTGTTCAATTAATTTTGTCAGGGCGATCCTAGAGTTTTCCGACATATCACATAATATACATTAAATAGTTCATACTATAAGCTATCGATATGACAATGTCAAATTAATGGCTAGTGGGGAACACTATGAATTGACAAGCTCTGAAGTGCCAAGATAGTCAAAATTCACACGTTTTTTGGCGAAAATGTTGTTCAATTTATTTTGTCAGGGCTATCCTAGAGTTTTCCGACATATCCCATAATATACATTAAATAGTTCATACTATAAGCTATCGATATGACAATGTCAAATTAATGGCTAGTGGGGAACACTATGAATTGACAAGCTCTGAAGTGCCAAGATAGTCAAAATTCACACGTTTTTTGGCGAAAATGTTGTTCAATTTATTTTGTCAGGGCTATCCTAGAGTTTTCCGACATATCCCATAATATACATTAAATAGCTCGTACTACAAGCTATCGATATGACAATGTCAAATTAATGGCTAGTGGGGAACACTATGAATTGACAAGCTCTGAGTGCCAAGATAGTCAAAATTCACACGTTTTTTGGCGAAAATGTTGTTCAATTAATTTTGTCAGGGCGATCCTAGAGTTTTCCGACATATCACATAATATACATTAAATAGTTCATACTATAAGCTATCGATATGACAATGTCAAATTAATGGCTAGTGGGGAACACTATGAATTGACAAGCTCTGAAGTGCCAAGATAGTCAAAATTCACACGTTTTTTGGCGAAAATGTTGTTCAATTTATTTTGTCAGGGCTATCCTAGAGTTTTCCGACATATCCCATAATATACATTAAATAGTTCATACTATAAGCTATCGATATGACAATGTCAAATTAATGGCTAGTGGGGAACACTATGAATTGACAAGCTCTGAGTGCCAAGATAGTCAAAATTCACACGTTTTTTGGCGAAAATGTTGTTCAATTAATTTTGTCAGGGCGATCCTAGAGTTTTCCGACATATCACATAATATACATTAAATAGTTCATACTATAAGCTATCGATATGACAATGTGAAATTAATGGCTAGTGGGGAACACTATGAATTGACAAGCTCTGAGTGCCAAGATAGTCAAAATTCACACGTTTTTTGGCGAAAATGTTGTTCAATTTATTTTGTCAGGGCTATCCTAGAGTTTTCCGACATATCCCATAATATACATTAAATAGCTCGTACTACAAGCTATCGATATGACAATGTCAAATTAATGGCTAGTGGGGAACACTATGAATTGACAAGCTCTGAGTGCCAAGATAGTCAAAATTCACACGTTTTTTGGCGAAAATGTTGTTCAATTAATTTTGTCAGGGCGATCCTAGAGTTTTCCGACATATCACATAATATACATTAAATAGTTCATACTATAAGCTATCGATATGACAATGTCAAATTAATGGCTAGTGGGGAACACTATGAATTGACAAGCTCTGAAGTGCCAAGATAGTCAAAATTCACACGTTTTTTGGCGAAAATGTTGTTCAATTTATTTTGTCAGGGCTATCCTAGAGTTTTCCGACATATCCCATAATATACATTAAATAGTTCATACTATAAGCTATCGATATGACAATGTCAAATTAATGGCTAGTGGGGAACACTATGAATTGACAAGCTCTGAGTGCCAAGATAGTCAAAATTCACACGTTTTTTGGCGAAAATGTTGTTCAATTAATTTTGTCAGGGCGATCCTAGAGTTTTCCGACATATCACATAATATACATTAAATAGTTCATACTATAAGCTATCGATATGACAATGTCAAATTAATGGCTAGTGGGGAACACTATGAATTGACAAGCTCTGAAGTGCCAAGATAGTCAAAATTCACACGTTTTTTGGCGAAAATGTTGTTCAATTTATTTTGTCAGGGCTATCCTAGAGTTTTCCGACATATCCCATAATATACATTAAATAGTTCATACTATAAGCTATCGATATGACAATGTCAAATTAATGGCTAGTGGGGAACACTATGAATTGACAAGCTCTGAGTGCCAAGATAGTCAAAATTCACACGTTTTTTGGCGAAAATGTTGTTCAATTAATTTTGTCAGGGCGATCCTAGAGTTTTCCGACATATCACATAATATACATTAAATAGTTCATACTATAAGCTATCGATATGACAATGTCAAATTAATGGCTAGTGGGGAACACTATGAATTGACAAGCTCTGAAGTGCCAAGATAGTCAAAATTCACACGTTTTTTGGCGAAAATGTTGTTCAATTTATTTTGTCAGGGCTATCCTAGAGTTTTCCGACATATCCCATAATATACATTAAATAGTTCATACTATAAGCTATCGATATGACAATGTCAAATTAATGGCTAGTGGGGAACACTATGAATTGACAAGCTCTGAAGTGCCAAGATAGTCAAAATTCACACGTTTTTTGGCGAAAATGTTGTTCAATTTATTTTGTCAGGGCTATCCTAGAGTTTTCCGACATATCCCATAATATACATTAAATAGTTCATACTATAAGCTATCGATATGACAATGTCAAATTAATGGCTAGTGGGGAACACTATGAATTGACAAGCTCTGAGTGCCAAGATAGTCAAAATTCACACGTTTTTTGGCGAAAATGTTGTTCAATTAATTTTGTCAGGGCGATCCTAGAGTTTTCCGACATATCACATAATATACATTAAATAGTTCATACTATAAGCTATCGATATGACAATGTGAAATTAATGGCTAGTGGGGAACACTATGAATTGACAAGCTCTGAGTGCCAAGATAGTCAAAATTCACACGTTTTTTGGCGAAAATGTTGTTCAATTTATTTTGTCAGGGCTATCCTAGAGTTTTCCGACATATCCCATAATATACATTAAATAGCTCGTACTACAAGCTATCGATATGACAATGTCAAATTAATGGCTAGTGGGGAACACTATGAATTGACAAGCTCTGAGTGCCAAGATAGTCAAAATTCACACGTTTTTTGGCGAAAATGTTGTTCAATTAATTTTGTCAGGGCGATCCTAGAGTTTTCCGACATATCACATAATATACATTAAATAGTTCATACTATAAGCTATCGATATGACAATGTCAAATTAATGGCTAGTGGGGAACACTATGAATTGACAAGCTCTGAAGTGCCAAGATAGTCAAAATTCACACGTTTTTTGGCGAAAATGTTGTTCAATTTATTTTGTCAGGGCTATCCTAGAGTTTTCCGACATATCCCATAATATACATTAAATAGTTCATACTATAAGCTATCGATATGACAATGTCAAATTAATGGCTAGTGGGGAACACTATGAATTGACAAGCTCTGAGTGCCAAGATAGTCAAAATTCACACGTTTTTTGGCGAAAATGTTGTTCAATTAATTTTGTCAGGGCGATCCTAGAGTTTTCCGACATATCACATAATATACATTAAATAGTTCATACTATAAGCTATCGATATGACAATGTCAAATTAATGGCTAGTGGGGAACACTATGAATTGACAAGCTCTGAAGTGCCAAGATAGTCAAAATTCACACGTTTTTTGGCGAAAATGTTGTTCAATTTATTTTGTCAGGGCTATCCTAGAGTTTTCCGACATATCCCATAATATACATTAAATAGTTCATACTATAAGCTATCGATATGACAATGTCAAATTAATGGCTAGTGGGGAACACTATGAATTGACAAGCTCTGAGTGCCAAGATAGTCAAAATTCACACGTTTTTTGGCGAAAATGTTGTTCAATTAATTTTGTCAGGGCGATCCTAGAGTTTTCCGACATATCACATAATATACATTAAATAGTTCATACTATAAGCTATCGATATGACAATGTCAAATTAATGGCTAGTGGGGAACACTATGAATTGACAAGCTCTGAAGTGCCAAGATAGTCAAAATTCACACGTTTTTTGGCGAAAATGTTGTTCAATTTATTTTGTCAGGGCTATCCTAGAGTTTTCCGACATATCCCATAATATACATTAAATAGTTCATACTATAAGCTATCGATATGACAATGTCAAATTAATGGCTAGTGGGGAACACTATGAATTGACAAGCTCTGAAGTGCCAAGATAGTCAAAATTCACACGTTTTTTGGCGAAAATGTTGTTCAATTTATTTTGTCAGGGCTATCCTAGAGTTTTCCGACATATCCCATAATATACATTAAATAGTTCATACTATAAGCTATCGATATGACAATGTCAAATTAATGGCTAGTGGGGAACACTATGAATTGACAAGCTCTGAAGTGCCAAGATAGTCAAAATTCACACGTTTTTTGGCGAAAATGTTGTTCAATTTATTTTGTCAGGGCTATCCTAGAGTTTTCCGACATATCCCATAATATACATTAAATAGCTCGTACTACAAGCTATCGATATGACAATGTCAAATTAATGGCTAGTGGGGAACACTATGAATTGACAAGCTCTGAGTACAATTAAGTACAAAAATATACAATTTACAGAAAACATGAAATAATAAAAACAATCTTAATTAAGTTTGCGGGAAATTTGAATTATAAAAGTTTTTCAAAATTCGCTGTTCGTAAAAGAAAGTCGTGTGTTGGCAACACCTCCATTTTTTTTTTCCAATTTATTTATAACAGTTAATTTGTATACTCTCACAATAAAGAATAATAACGTTTTCTGGATTATAAAAAATTTATTATTTATCAATTATTTATAGTATGAGCTAAGGAAAGCTTATGATGTGATATGTCGGAAAACTCTAGGATAGCCCTGACAAAATAAATTGAACAACATTTTCGCCAAAAAACGTGTGAATTTTGACTATCTTGGCACTCAGAGCTTGTCAATTCATAGTGTTCCCCACTAGCCATTAATTTCACATTGTCATATCGATAGCTTGTAGTACGAGCTATTTAATGTATATTATGGGATATGTCGGAAAACTCTAGGATAGCCCTGACAAAATAAATTGAACAACATTTTCGCCAAAAAACGTGTGAATTTTGACTATCTTGGCACTCAGAGCTTGTCAATTCATAGTGTTCCCCACTAGCCATTAATTTGACATTGTCATATCGATAGCTTGTAGTACGAGCTATTTAATGTATATTATGGGATATGTCGGAAAACTCTAGGATAGCCCTGACAAAATAAATTGAACAACATTTTCGCCAAAAAACGTGTGAATTTTGACTATCTTGGCACTCAGAGCTTGTCAATTCATAGTGTTCCCCACTAGCCATTAATTTCACATTGTCATATCGATAGCTTGTAGTACGAGCTATTTAATGTATATTATGGGATATGTCGGAAAACTCTAGGATAGCCCTGACAAAATAAATTGAACAACATTTTCGCCAAAAAACGTGTGAATTTTGACTATCTTGGCACTCAGAGCTTGTCAATTCATAGTGTTCCCCACTAGCCATTAATTTCACATTGTCATATCGATAGCTTGTAGTACGAGCTATTTAATGTATATTATGGGATATGTCGGAAAACTCTAGGATAGCCCTGACAAAATAAATTGAACAACATTTTCGCCAAAAAACGTGTGAATTTTGACTATCTTGGCACTCAGAGCTTGTCAATTCATTGTGTTCCCCACTAGCCATTAATTTCACATTGTCATATCGATAGCTTGTAGTACGAGCTATTTAATGTATATTATGGGATATGTCGGAAAACTCTAGGATAGCCCTGACAAAATAAATTGAACAACATTTTCGCCAAAAAACGTGTGAATTTTGACTATCTTGGCACTCAGAGCTTGTCAATTCATAGTGTTCCCCACTAGCCATTAATTTGACATTGTCATATCGATAGCTTGTAGTACGAGCTATTTAATGTATATTATGGGATATGTCGGAAAACTCTAGGATAGCCCTGACAAAATAAATTGAACAACATTTTCGCCAAAAAACGTGTGAATTTTGACTATCTTGGCACTCAGAGCTTGTCAATTCATAGTGTTCCCCACTAGCCATTAATTTGACATTGTCATATCGATAGCTTGTAGTACGAGCTATTTAATGTATATTATGGGATATGTCGGAAAACTCTAGGATAGCCCTGACAAAATAAATTGAACAACATTTTCGCCAAAAAACGTGTGAATTTTGACTATCTTGGCACTCAGAGCTTGTCAATTCATAGTGTTCCCCACTAGCCATTAATTTCACATTGTCATATCGATAGCTTGTAGTACGAGCTATTTAATGTATATTATGGGATATGTCGGAAAACTCTAGGATAGCCCTGACAAAATAAATTGAACAACATTTTCGCCAAAAAACGTGTGAATTTTGACTATCTTGGCACTCAGAGCTTGTCAATTCATAGTGTTCCCCACTAGCCATTAATTTCACATTGTCATATCGATAGCTTGTAGTACGAGCTATTTAATGTATATTATGGGATATGTCGGAAAACTCTAGGATAGCCCTGACAAAATAAATTGAACAACATTTTCGCCAAAAAACGTGTGAATTTTGACTATCTTGGCACTCAGAGCTTGTCAATTCATAGTGTTCCCCACTAGCCATTAATTTCACATTGTCATATCGATAGCTTGTAGTACGAGCTATTTAATGTATATTATGGGATATGTCGGAAAACTCTAGGATAGCCCTGACAAAATAAATTGAACAACATTTTCGCCAAAAAACGTGTGAATTTTGACTATCTTGGCACTCAGAGCTTGTCAATTCATAGTGTTCCCCACTAGCCATTAATTTGACATTGTCATATCGATAGCTTGTAGTACGAGCTATTTAATGTATATTATGGGATATGTCGGAAAACTCTAGGATAGCCCTGACAAAATAAATTGAACAACATTTTCGCCAAAAAACGTGTGAATTTTGACTATCTTGGCACTCAGAGCTTGTCAATTCATAGTGTTCCCCACTAGCCATTAATTTGACATTGTCATATCGATAGCTTGTAGTACGAGCTATTTAATGTATATTATGGGATATGTCGGAAAACTCTAGGATAGCCCTGACAAAATAAATTGAACAACATTTTCGCCAAAAAACGTGTGAATTTTGACTATCTTGGCACTCAGAGCTTGTCAATTCATAGTGTTCCCCACTAGCCATTAATTTCACATTGTCATATCGATAGCTTGTAGTACGAGCTATGTAATGTATATTATGGGATATGTCGGAAAACTCTAGGATAGCCCTGACAAAATAAATTGAACAACATTTTCGCCAAAAAACGTGTGAATTTTGACTATCTTGGCACTCAGAGCTTGTCAATTCATAGTGTTCCCCACTAGCCATTAATTTGACATTGTCATATCGATAGCTTGTAGTACGAGCTATTTAATGTATATTATGGGATATGTCGGAAAACTCTAGGATAGCCCTGACAAAATAAATTGAACAACATTTTCGCCAAAAAACGTGTGAATTTTGACTATCTTGGCACTCAGAGCTTGTCAATTCATAGTGTTCCCCACTAGCCATTAATTTCACATTGTCATATCGATAGCTTGTAGTACGAGCTATTTAATGTATATTATGGGATATGTCGGAAAACTCTAGGATAGCCCTGACAAAATAAATTGAACAACATTTTCGCCAAAAAACGTGTGAATTTTGACTATCTTGGCACTCAGAGCTTGTCAATTCATAGTGTTCCCCACTAGCCATTAATTTCACATTGTCATATCGATAGCTTGTAGTACGAGCTATTTAATGTATATTATGGGATATGTCGGAAAACTCTAGGATAGCCCTGACAAAATAAATTGAACAACATTTTCGCCAAAAAACGTGTGAATTTTGACTATCTTGGCACTCAGAGCTTGTCAATTCATTGTGTTCCCCACTAGCCATTAATTTGACATTGTCATATCGATAGCTTGTAGTACGAGCTATTTAATGTATATTATGGGATATGTCGGAAAACTCTAGGATAGCCCTGACAAAATAAATTGAACAACATTTTCGCCAAAAAACGTGTGAATTTTGACTATCTTGGCACTCAGAGCTTGTCAATTCATAGTGTTCCCCACTAGCCATTAATTTCACATTGTCATATCGATAGCTTGTAGTACGAGCTATTTAATGTATATTATGGGATATGTCGGAAAACTCTAGGATAGCCCTGACAAAATAAATTGAACAACATTTTCGCCAAAAAACGTGTGAATTTTGACTATCTTGGCACTCAGAGCTTGTCAATTCATAGTGTTCCCCACTAGCCATTAATTTCACATTGTCATATCGATAGCTTGTAGTACGAGCTATTTAATGTATATTATGGGATATGTCGGAAAACTCTAGGATAGCCCTGACAAAATAAATTGAACAACATTTTCGCCAAAAAACGTGTGAATTTTGACTATCTTGGCACTCAGAGCTTGTCAATTCATAGTGTTCCCCACTAGCCATTAATTTCACATTGTCATATCGATAGCTTGTAGTACGAGCTATTTAATGTATATTATGGGATATGTCGGAAAACTCTAGGATAGCCCTGACAAAATAAATTGAACAACATTTTCGCCAAAAAACGTGTGAATTTTGACTATCTTGGCACTCAGAGCTTGTCAATTCATTGTGTTCCCCACTAGCCATTAATTTCACATTGTCATATCGATAGCTTGTAGTACGAGCTATTTAATGTATATTATGGGATATGTCGGAAAACTCTAGGATAGCCCTGACAAAATAAATTGAACAACATTTTCGCCAAAAAACGTGTGAATTTTTACAAGCTTAAATTTTCGATAGATTTTATTTAAGATTTCTATGTGCAACTTAAAGTTTTGTGTTGTTTTATTAAATATTTTATCATTATCAACCATTATCAACCTAAAATTTCGTTTCAATTTTTTTTATTCAATTACACTGTAAAAAAATATGTACACTTTCTTCAATATTCTCTTTGACAAATTTTGTCAGAAAATTTTGTCAGAAACTTCACACCGATTTAATAATAGTATAATTGCTGTGAAATTGTATAATAATCGTAATACTATCATATTCTCTAAATGATTGTAACGAAAATAATTTAAACTGCAGGAACTATATTATTATTGAAAATCACTTGTTACTGTGATTCCTGCAACTATTAGCGGTGCCAAAATTATTATGATTGTGTTAAAAATATTTTCAATTGGTTTTACTGGTTGAAGCAATTGTTTACTTTTTCGTTATGGTTGCGGTGAAAATAAGGTTATTAACGATAGCGGTATTTTGTTGAGAAAAATTTAAACAAATTTAATTTTGATTTATTTTTTGTCCTATTCTTTCCTGTGTTCTATAACGATTTAAAAAAAGAATCATTTTTTTGGCTTTATTTAAATCATGCGGCGCTTTATATCCAATGCAATTGTTGTTGTAATTTTGTCAATAAAATACGCGATGATTTTAAATTCAAGTTCAAATTTATGTTACCAAAAACGCATGCTTTGCTGTAAAACAATAAGCTTTAGTATTTATTTCATCTTTCATAAAACGCCAACGAAATGGAAAGCCGGTATTGCTCAGATCAAAATTACGATCTACAAACAAAATTAACTAAATTTTTTATGCGGTTTTCACTGTAAACTTTGATTATCCAGATTACTCGGTCTCGAGAAAAGCGGCCAATATGTGTTTCTTCTCTTATTTTACTTTATTACAACACACAAAATGATAGTTCTAGAATGAATTTCAATAATCATTTTATTATTGTACTAATTCTGTTATGATTGTCTTAACTATATGATAAAATTTCGAGAACTATGTTAATGATTGTACCAATCATATTAATATTGTTGTACGAATCATGTTTATGATTTTGGAATTTAGCATCAATCATATTATGATTGTGGCAATTGTGTCATAATCACTGCAATTATAAAATGATGCGAATGATTGTATCAATCATATTAATGGTTGTGCAAATCTTGTTTATGATTGCAGCAATTAAGTTATAATTGCATTAATTATAATATATTTATTCTTGTTATAATAATTTTATATTTAACCTTGTTACTTGTATGATTTTTTTTCATTGTGTTTTCAAACATAGGAGCGTCAATACACATATCAAGTTAAGTTAAATAAGTGATTGTGAGTAGAGAATTAAAATACTTAGTGTATCGAGTTATTGTGACTTGTGAGTAGAGAATTAAAATTTGTTTATTTAGTGGATATAAATGGATGGGTTTAAATTAATAAAAACTACCTTTGAAGGTAAGAAAGCTATAGTGGGTTGTGTATTCGATTCAACAGATGATTACAATTCATTTTTGGAAACAGGTAATTTTTGATTAAAGACATTATGTAATGTAATATACCTATATCATAAAACTAATTGTTAAAATTTTCAGTAAGGAAATCATACTGTATCAACAAAGAAGACATCATCGGAGTTTTTTCACAGGATTTTGAGATAAACTCAGACATTTTTGGGGCTTACGTTGCGCAATTTATTGCGTCACCAGAATTCATTTTAGACATAAAATTGACAAGTAAATAATTTTTATCCTTTATATTATATTATATTATAATTAATTAATTAACATTCGTAAAGTGAGTGTAAGTGTTTTGGTTCAAATGTTGATATTATAATACGCACACAATCGATAGCTTTAGAAAGAATTCCAATAATTAGTTTGTTAGTGTATTAATAATATTATGACTGTGTTAACAATATCCTACAATTACGAGAACTATGTTGATGATTGTACCAATCACATTAATGGTTACACAAATCATGTTTATGATTATTGAATTTAGTTGCAACCTTTGCATATCATTGTAGCAATTTTGTCATTTGTATCGTTATTACAATAATTATGATGCAAATTACACAATTGCTAAATAGCTATGTATGCATCAACATAATTTGTATACCTATTAATATATTCATCTCGAATTGATACTTTTGATCGAATACCGAATAGATACTTTGTACCGAATTGATACATTGTATGGAATTGTTACTTTGGATCAACTGACCCTTTACCTTTTAAGCTATATTTTCATGATACCTTAGATAATTTTTACGATATAATTTTTGATAAATTTTAACTAAATCTTCTCGATTCGTATTTGTTTAAATTATTTATTGGAATTAAATCCTTATTTTTGAAATAAAGATTTATTTACTGAAACAAAATGTATCTGACAAATATCCATTGATAAATGTTTTTATATGAAAATTAATTTAATTTCATTACATGATTTAAACAAATAGGACTAGAGAATCTTGGTTAAATTTATAAAAAATTCCATCATACAAATTATCTGAAAGTATCAAGCAAATAACTCAAAAGAATCAATTTACATATCGATTCGAGCCCAAGTATCAATTCGGTACCAGTTGGAAGTATCAATACAGAATTTGGTTGAAAGAGTAAAAGTAAAACCATACATGCGAATATCAATTTGAAAGCAAGTCGTAACCTTATATGTTTGTCCTTTTTGGTGCATTGCTGATATTGGTTAGTGAGAATGAGAAGTATGTAGGGATATAATAAACACACGTTAAATTTTTATTATTTAAAATTGAAAATTAATGTACAATAATATTTTGCATATTATGTAAAATAAAATAATTACATATGTTGATCTATCCATAATGTTTCCTGCCTTATTAGTAAGATTTTAAGAATGATTTATTGTATTATAATTTTGATTTAATTTGTCACATTAAACGAAATAATTTGACCCGTAAAAATTAGGTTAAGTAGAAAAATCGAAAAAAATGTATCAGGTTCGAATATCAGGTTAAAAGTATCAGGTTCTTGACTCAAAAGTATCAATTGATACTGATACCGAAAAGTATTGATTAAGCCCATCACTAATTACTATGGTTTGGGTTTCGGTCATTACGGGATGTTTCCCTATAAAATATGACAAAACGTATATATATATATATATATACGAGTATATATATATATATATATATATATATAATATATATATATATATATATAGTGAATATTATATTATATATACACATTTTTCAGATCAAGTACCGGTACTTACACCTCCATGTTCAACTAGTGACTCAGTTAGGTCTCCATCGCCTGTTATTCCAAATGTTAAATCAATTAATGACTGTCTAGATGAATCACAGTTCATCAATTTTACTGGAACCACAATATTTGTACAATCAAATTATTCTCAAACGCTTCCTACAAATGAAGTAAGAATGGTTTCTTTTAATTATTTAAATTAAATATGATTTTATTATAATATCTACATTTTTCAACAATAGGATATTAAAATATTGTGAAATAAAATTAGGATTAAAAGAACTAGAACAGACGGGAGCCCTTGAAAATCGCGATCGTGTAAAATTGCAAAGGCCATTATATTGTTCGTCCTTAAAGAAGACAAAACAAGAATGTAAGTAAATGTTTTTTTAAGCTAAACAAATGCTAGTCGTGTTAATTCAACATTTTGCTATAATGAAAATTTAGCCTTCATAAATTTCTGGAACGTGCTATTTTGATTTACATCTACAAATAAATATATTTTGTATTATTAACAAAAGCTCGTTCGTTGTGGTGAATTAACTGAATTGCTATTGAGTAACTATTCCGATAGTTGAGTTATTATTCAGATAATTAAGCTATTGAAGTGAATTGGTCGTTCGTTTGCTACAATTCAGATAAATGTCAAATTGTTCAAAAATTAATTTTCTTGTGTTATAAAATAATTAAAATTTAAAGTTAATCGACTATTTTCTTGGATCAATTATTTTTGTGTGTAACATTACATTTGCAAATTCTTCGTGATTTGCGAAACTCACATATTCGATCAAATCGTCATCCATTATAATAGAAAAATAATTAAAATTCTCTAAAATATCCTGGCTTCTTCGACAAAATAATGTCAAAAAACAACAAAAACAATTATCTGAATTATCTACACAACCAAAATTATTATTCAGATAAATCAGTAGCTCAATATTTTTAACTGAAGTGAAGCATACCAAACGAACGGACAAATTACTTCACTTAATCAGATAATTCAGTTAATTCACCACAAACGAACGCACTTCGAGACCCGCGGAAATTCTCTCTTAGAAAGCCTGCTTGTTT
>CAUVYM010000684.1:0-2500 GCA_963556165.1 Tipula helvola
AGTTGAACTTGTGTCAAGCACAGGTGGTACACCGTAACTGGGTTCGTACATCATCTTGATGCTATGACGTATTACTGTAGTGGCTTAAACGTAAGTTTATCCGCGTAATAAATCTAAATTAGTGCTCTTTACCGAGTGCTGGTCTAGAACAGTACAATTACTTTGAACAAATTAGAGTGCTTAAAGCAGGCCATTTGTGCCTAAATATTCTCTGCATGGAATAATGGAATAAGACGTCTGTTCTATTTTCAATTGGTTTTTAGATCAAGACGTAATGATTAATAGAAGCAGTTGGGGGCATTAGTATTACGGCGCGAGAGGTGAAATTCGTGGACCGTCGTAAGACTAACATAAGCGAAAGCATTTGCCAAAGATGTTTTCATTAATCAAGAACGAAAGTTAGAGGTTCGAAGGCGATCAGATACCGCCCTAGTTCTAACCATAAACGATGCCAGCTAGCAATTGGATGGAGCTACATATATGGCTCTTTCAGTCGCTTTCCGGGAAACCAAAGCTTTTGGGCTCCGGGGGAAGTATGGTTGCAAAGTTGAAACTTAAAGGAATTGACGGAAGGGCACCACCAGGAGTGGAGCCTGCGGCTTAATTTGACTCAACACGGGGAAACTTACCAGGTCCGAACATAAATGAGTAAGACAGATTAATAGCTCTTTCTCGAATCTATGGGTGGTGGTGCATGGCCGTTCTTAGTTCGTGGAGTGATTTGTCTGGTTAATTCCGATAACGAACGAGACTCAAATTTCTTAACTAGATGCCGGCAGGGTTATGGTGTAGAAACTTTGCAGACATTTTTGCCTCTGTTATACTATGCTTCTAACGAGGTGTGGTTTTAATACGTAAGAGTTGTTTGTAAGTGGAGTCATACCTGGTGGTTTGTCCTAATAAGACACTTGCTTCTTAAATAGACAAATTGCGTCTAGCAATATGAGATTGAGCAATAACAGGTCTGTGATGCCCTTAGATGTCCTGGGCTGCACGCGCGCTACAATGAAGGTATCAACGTGTCCTCCTAGTCTAAAAAGACCGGGTAAACCGCTGAACCACCTTCGTGGTTGGGATTGTGGACTGAAACTGTTCACATAAACCTGGAATTCCCAGTAAGTGCGGGTCATAAGCTCGCATTGATTACGTCCCTGCCCTTTGTACACACCGCCCGTCGCTACTACCGATTGAATATGTTAGTGAGGTCCTCGGAGGTGATCACCGTGATGCTTCTTGTGTTGTGGTTGTTTTACCAAAGTTGACCGAACTTGTATATTTAGAGGAAGTAAAAGTCGTAACAAGGTTTCCGTAGGTGAACCTGCGGAAGGATCATTAAAGAATTAAAGATCAAAACATTGAATAAAAATAATTGACCATTTCAGAAGTTCTGCAAATATAAATTTATCAATGATAATATTATATTAAGGATTGAAGTATTTCGCTTTTTGAATGGAAAAGACTGGTTTTTATTTCTAAACATAAAACAAATAATCACTCTTAGCGGGGGATCACTAGGCTCGTGGGTCGATGAAGAACGCAGCAAACTGCGTGAAGTTATGTGAACTGCAGGACACATGAACATCAACATTTTGAACGCACATTGCGGTCCATGCTAATAGTATATAATACTCTGCTTGGACCACATATGGTTGAGGGTCACTAATATTCGCTAAATAAATTATTATTTAACAATTTTTGATATGTAAATATTTTATTATATTTACAATATTGTATTAAACAATATTTGTGTAATAATAAATCGGTAAAAGACGCAAGTCATTTATATAATAATTTATGATGTAGTTTTTAAAATCCGTTTTATAATTATTAACAATAATTGTGACTTCAACTCATATGTGATTACCTCCTGAATTTAAGCATATTAATTAGGAGAGGAAAAGAAATTAACTAAGATTCCCTTAGTAGCGGCGAGCGAAATGGGAAAAGTCCAGCATTAAGTCCTTTTACTGATAACTGGTAGAATGGAAATTCAATGTAAAGGAGTATCTATCATCTTATGCATTTTGATTATATGTTCAAGTCCATCTTGAATGGGGCCATTTACCCATAGAGGGTGCCAGGCCCGTAGTGACTATAATCTTGTATAAGAAGATATCTCTAGAGAGTCGTGTTGCTTGATAGTGCAGCACTAAGTTGGTGGTAAACTCCATCTAAGACTAAATATAACCACGAGACCGATAGCGAACAAGTACCGTGAGGGAAAGTTGAAAAGAACTCTGAATAGAGAGTTAAACAGTACGTGAAACCACTAAGAGGTTAAACCCAATGAACCCGAACTTGTAAAAGAAGAGATTCATTGATATAATAATTGATTTTTCAATAAATTATATTATGCACTTTTCTTCTATTATCGCATTGTGATGTGTTATCAATATACTACATTTGTAGATATTTGTCAATGATTTTATATGCAGCTCCTTTCGCATTCACTTGTGAATGTTTCTTAAGGAACTATAAAAATATCTGCCAATATGATGAC
>CAUVYM010000684.1:7500-15000 GCA_963556165.1 Tipula helvola
ATTTATTTTTTATGATAAAAATAATTTTTTATTAGATTTATTAACACATTTAATAAATTCATGTGGTTAATTATAAGCAAATCGATAAATAAATAATGAATTTTGAATTTTTGAAAAAAAAAATCCGATGGTTTCATTTTTTATGTTGTGCTCTTTACTTTAACATGAAAATCACAAAGCGAGAACAAAAATTTGGATTATAAAAAAAAAAAATTTTATTTTTTATGATAAAAATAATTATGTATTAGATTTATTAACACATTTAATAAATTCATGTGGTTAATTATAAGGAAATCGATAAATAAATAATGAATTTTGAATTTTTGAAAAAAAAAAATCCGATGGTTTCATTTTTTATGTTGTGCTCTTTACTTTAACATGAAAATCACAAAGCGAGAACAAAAATTTGGATTATAAAAAAAAAAAAATTTATTTTTTATGATAAAAATAATTATGTATTAGATTTATTAACACATTTAATAAATTCATGTGGTTAATTATAAGCAAATCGATAATAAATAATGAATTTTGAATTTTTCAAAAAAAAAAAAATCCGATGGATTCATTTTTTATGTTAAGAGATCATTTATGAATATAAAGCCAAATTGTAAACGACATAGTTACGGGTGGAGTAGTGTGAATAGGGAATATCAGCCATCATACTGATACCTAAAACATGCTTTAATCATAGATTGGTCGTATAAATAATAATAATGTTAAATGTAATATACGATCTTATTATGTTCACATATAAGTCAAAGTTGTATATAAAATGTAACATGTTTAAAATGAAACAAAAGATATTGACATACATAATTGCGACCTAACATAATATTCCTGTAGTCAACGACCATACCATGTTTACGTACCGGTTCTCGTTCGATCTCCGAAGTCAAACAACATTGGGCATAGTTAGTACTTAGATGGTTGACTGCTTGGGAACACTATGTGTTGTTGGTATTTTTTCCATTTAAATCCGATGGTTTCATTTTTTATGTTGTGCTCTTTACTTTAACATGAAAATCACAAAGCGAGAACAAAAATTTGGATTATAAAAAAAAAATGTTTTTTATTTTTTATGATAAAAATAATTTTGTATTACATTTATTAACACATTTAATAAATTCAAGTGGTTAATTATAAGCAAATCGATAAATAAATAATGAATTTTGAATTTTTGAAAAAAAAAAAAATCCGATGGTTTCATTTTTTATGTTGTGCTCTTTACTTTAACATGAAAATCACAAAGCGAGAACAAAAATTTGGATTATAAAAAAAAAAAAAATTTTATTTTTTATGATAAAAATAATTTTGTATTAGATTTATTAACACATTTAATAAATTCATGTGGTTAATTATAAGCAAATCGATAAATAAATAGTGAATTTTGAATTTTTCAAAAAAAAAAAAAAATCCGATGGTTTCATTTTTTATGTTGTGCTCTTTACTTTAACATGAAAATCACAAAGGGAGAACAAAAATTTGGATTATAAAAAAAAAAAAATTTTTATTTTTTATGATAAAAATAATTTTGTATTAGATTTATTAACACATTTAATTAATTCATGTGGTTAATTATAAGCAAATCGATAAATAAATAATGAATCTTTGAATTTTTCAAAAAAAAAAAAAATCCGATGGTTTCATTTTTTATGTTGTGCTCTTTACTTTAACATGAAAATCACAAAGCGAGAACAAAAATTTGGATTATAAAAAAAAAAAAAATTTTATTTTTTATGATAAAAATAATTTTGTATTAGATTTATTAACACATTTAATAAATTCATGTGGTTAATTATAAGCAAATCGATAAATAAATAATGAATTTTGAATTATTCAAAAAAAAAAAAAATCCGATGGTAAATTCATGTGGTTAATTATAAGCAAATCGATAAATAAATAGTGAATTTTGAATTTTTCAAAAAAAAAAAAAATCCGATGGTTTCATTTTTTATGTTGTGCTCTTTACTTTAACATGAAAATCACAAAGCGAGAACAAAAATTTGGATTATAAAAAAAAAAAATTTTTTATTTTTTATGATAAAAATAATTTTGTATTTGATTTATTAACACATTTAATAAATTCATGTGGTTAATTATAAGCAAATTTACTTTAACATGAAAATCACAAAGCGAGAACAAAAATTTGGATTATAAAAAAAAAAAAAATTTATTTTTTATGATAAAAATAATTTTTTATTAGATTTATTAACACATTTAATAAATTCATGTGGTTAATTATAAGCAAATCGATAAATAAATAATGAATTTTGAATTTTTCAAAAAAAAAAAAAATCCGATGGATTCATTTTTTATGTTAAGAGATCATTTATGAATATAAAGCCAAATTGTAAACGACATAGTTACGGGTGGAGTAGTGTGAATAGGGAATATCAGCCATCATACTGATACCTAAAACATGCTTTAATCATAGATTGGTCGTATAAATAATAATAATGTTAAATGTAATATACGATCTTATTATGTTCACATATAAGTCAAAGTTGTATATAAAATGTAACATGTTTAAAATGAAACAAAAGATATTGACATACATAATTGCGACCTAACATAATATTCCTGTAGTCAACGACCATACCATGTTTACGTACCGGTTCTCGTCCGATCACCGAAGTCAAACAACATTGGGCATAGTTAGTACTTAGATGGTTGACTGCTTGGGAACACTATGTGTTGTTGGTATTTTTTCCATTTAAATCCGATGGTTTCATTTTTTATGTTGTGCTCTTTACTTTAACATGAAAATCACAAAGCGAGAACAAAAATTTGGATTATAAAAAAAAAATGTTTTTTATTTTTTATGATAAAAATAATTTTGTATTAGATTTATTAACACATTTAATAAATTCAAGTGGTTAATTATAAGCAAATCGATAAATAAATAATGAATTTTGAATTTTTCAAAAAAAAAAAAAATCCGATGGTTTCATTTTTTATGTTGTGCTCTTTACTTTAACATGAAAATCACAAAGCGAGAACAAAAATTTGGATTATAAAAAAAAAAAAAAATTTATTTTTTATGATAAAAATAATTTTGTATTAGATTTATTAGCACATTTAATAAATTCATGTGGTTAATGGATTTCGAAAAAAAAAAAAAATTCGATGGTTTCATTTTTTATGTTGTGCTCTTTACTTTAACATGAAAATAACAAAGCGAGAACAAAAATTTGGATTATAAAAAAAAAAAAAAAATTATTTTTTATGATAAAAATAATTTTGTATTAGATTTATTAACACATTTAATAAATTCATGTGGTTAATTATAAGCAAATCGATAAATAAATAATGAATTTTGAATTTTTCAAAAAAAAAAAAAATCCGATGGTTTCATTTTTTATGTTGTGCTCTTTACTTTAACATGAAAATCACAAAGCGAGAACAAAAATTTGGATTATAAAAAAAAAAAATTTTTTATTTTTTATGATAAAAATAAATGTATGAAAATGTATGTATGAAAATCACAAAGCGAGAACAAAAATTTGGATTATAAAAAAAAAAAAAAATTTATTTTTTATGATAAAAATAATTTTGTATTAGATTTATTAACACATTAAAACAAAGCGAGAACAAAAATTTGTATTAAAAAAAAAAAAAAAATTTTGTTTTTTGATTTTGTTATTCGGTTGGTCTGTAAGTATATTGAGATGAGAAAAAAAAAATAAATTTAAAAATTTATTTTTTAATGAATTTCGAATCTTGATATTTTATTTGGTTAATGTGAGAATTTTGTATCAGTAAGAACAAAATTCCTATTCACATATAATTTGGAAATAGGAACAAATAAATATTTGCACCTTTAATGAAAAAAATTAAACGAATAAACCTAAGTTTATCATATGAATTGTATTGGTTTGAAATTAAATTTAATACGAAAAGTTATAAATTAGTTCATAAAATGATTACAATTTTATGAGCAAAATCATAATTTACATTCTGGTTGATCCTGCCAGTAGTTATATGCTTGTCTCAAAGATTAAGCCATGCATGTCTAAGTACACACTCTCGAACAGTGAAACCGCAAAAGGCTCAGTATATCAGTTATGATTTATTAGATCGTATACATAGTTACATGGATAACTGTGGTAATTCTAGAGCTAATACATGCACATAATCACGGACCGCAAGGAACGTGTGCTTTTATTAGATTAAAATCAATCGATACATTAAGGTATATTTATATACTGTGTCGTTAATAAGATGAATCTGAATAACATGTAGATCGCATGGTCCAGTACCGGCGATAGATCTTTCAAATGTCTGCCCTATCAACTATTGATGGTAGTATCTAGGACTACCATGGTTGCAACGGGTAACGGGGAATCAGGGTTCGATTCCGGAGAGGGAGCCTGAGAAACGGCTACCACATCTAAGGAAGGCAGCAGGCGCGTAAATTACCCAATCCCAGCACGGGGAGGTAGTGACGAAAAATAACAATACAGGACTCAATCCGAGGCCCTGTAATTGGAATGAGTACACTTTAAATCCTTTAACAAGGAACAATTGGAGGGCAAGTCTGGTGCCAGCAGCCGCGGTAATTCCAGCTCCAATAGCGTATATTAAAGTTGTTGCGGTTAAAACGTTCGTAGTTGAACTTGTGTCAAGCACAGGTGGTACACCGTAACTGGGTTCGTACATCATCTTGATGCTATGACGTATTACTGTAGTGGCTTAAACGTAAGTTTATCCGCGTAATAAATCTAAATTAGTGCTCTTTACCGAGTGCTGGTCTAGAACAGTACAATTACTTTGAACAAATTAGAGTGCTTAAAGCAGGCCATTTGTGCCTAAATATTCTCTGCATGGAATAATGGAATAAGACGTCTGTTCTATTTTCAATTGGTTTTTAGATCAAGACGTAATGATTAATAGAAGCAGTTGGGGGCATTAGTATTACGGCGCGAGAGGTGAAATTCGTGGACCGTCGTAAGACTAACATAAGCGAAAGCATTTGCCAAAGATGTTTTCATTAATCAAGAACGAAAGTTAGAGGTTCGAAGGCGATCAGATACCGCCCTAGTTCTAACCATAAACGATGCCAGCTAGCAATTGGATGGAGCTACATATATGGCTCTTTCAGTCGCTTTCCGGGAAACCAAAGCTTTTGGGCTCCGGGGGAAGTATGGTTGCAAAGTTGAAACTTAAAGGAATTGACGGAAGGGCACCACCAGGAGTGGAGCCTGCGGCTTAATTTGACTCAACACGGGGAAACTTACCAGGTCCGAACATAAATGAGTAAGACAGATTAATAGCTCTTTCTCGAATCTATGGGTGGTGGTGCATGGCCGTTCTTAGTTCGTGGAGTGATTTGTCTGGTTAATTCCGATAACGAACGAGACTCAAATTTCTTAACTAGATGCCGGCAGGGTTATGGTGTAGAAACTTTGCAGACATTTTTGCCTCTGTTATACTATGCTTCTAACGAGGTGTGGTTTTAATACGTAAGAGTTGTTTGTAAGTGGAGTCATACCTGGTGGTTTGTCCTAATAAGACACTTGCTTCTTAAATAGACAAATTGCGTCTAGCAATATGAGATTGAGCAATAACAGGTCTGTGATGCCCTTAGATGTCCTGGGCTGCACGCGCGCTACAATGAAGGTATCAACGTGTCCTCCTAGTCTAAAAAGACCGGGTAAACCGCTGAACCACCTTCGTGGTTGGGATTGTGGACTGAAACTGTTCACATAAACCTGGAATTCCCAGTAAGTGCGGGTCATAAGCTCGCATTGATTACGTCCCTGCCCTTTGTACACACCGCCCGTCGCTACTACCGATTGAATATGTTAGTGAGGTCCTCGGAGGTGATCACCGTGATGCTTCTTGTGTTGTGGTTGTTTTACCAAAGTTGACCGAACTTGTATATTTAGAGGAAGTAAAAGTCGTAACAAGGTTTCCGTAGGTGAACCTGCGGAAGGATCATTAAAGAATTAAAGATCAAAACATTGAATAAAAATAATTGACCATTTCAGAAGTTCTGCAAATATAAATTTATCAATGATAATATTATATTAAGGATTGAAGTATTTCGCTTTTTGAATGGAAAAGACTGGTTTTTATTTCTAAACATAAAACAAATAATCACTCTTAGCGGGGGATCACTAGGCTCGTGGGTCGATGAAGAACGCAGCAAACTGCGTGAAGTTATGTGAACTGCAGGACACATGAACATCAACATTTTGAACGCACATTGCGGTCCATGCTAATAGTATATAATACTCTGCTTGGACCACATATGGTTGAGGGTCACTAATATTCGCTAAATAAATTATTATTTAACAATTTTTGATATGTAAATATTTTATTATATTTACAATATTGTATTAAACAATATTTGTGTAATAATAAATCGGTAAAAGACGCAAGTCATTTATATAATAATTTATGATGTAGTTTTTAAAATCCGTTTTATAATTATTAACAATAATTGTGACTTCAACTCATATGTGATTACCTCCTGAATTTAAGCATATTAATTAGGAGAGGAAAAGAAATTAACTAAGATTCCCTTAGTAGCGGCGAGCGAAATGGGAAAAGTCCAGCATTAAGTCCTTTTACTGATAACTGGTAGAATGGAAATTCAATGTAAAGGAGTATCTATCATCTTATGCATTTTGATTATATGTTCAAGTCCATCTTGAATGGGGCCATTTACCCATAGAGGGTGCCAGGCCCGTAGTGACTATAATCTTGTATAAGAAGATATCTCTAGAGAGTCGTGTTGCTTGATAGTGCAGCACTAAGTTGGTGGTAAACTCCATCTAAGACTAAATATAACCACGAGACCGATAGCGAACAAGTACCGTGAGGGAAAGTTGAAAAGAACTCTGAATAGAGAGTTAAACAGTACGTGAAACCACTAAGAGGTTAAACCCAATGAACCCGAACTTGTAAAAGAAGAGATTCATTGATATAATAATTGATTTTTCAATAAATTATATTATGCACTTTTCTTCTATTATCGCATTGCGATGTGTTATCAATATACTACATTTGTAGATATTTGTCAATGATTTTATATGCAGCTCCTTTCGCATTCACTTGTGAATGTTTCTTAAGGAACTATAAAAATATCTGCCAATATGATGACACATGTATCTGATCGTACGAGCATATTTGCAGCGTAATTCGTAACGGTTTATGTTAAATAAATGCAGTTTGAGTAATCGATCTTATCGGCAATGAAATGATTTGGGATACCTTTGGGACCCGTCTTGAAACACGGACCAAGGAGTCTAGTATATGTGCGAGTCATTGGGCTTTTAAGCCTAAAGGCGTAATTAACGTAACTAATATATGGGATTACATGTGATTTTATATAATTGCATCTTCATCCATGGGCGTTTTAATCAACTCATATTACTTATGTTTTATGAGTTAAAGCGTACTGTAAGCATATACACTGTGACCCGAAAGATGGTGAACTATACCTGATCAGGTCGAAGTCAGGGGAAACCCTGATGGAGGATCGTAGCAGTTCTG
>CAUVYM010000685.1:0-33140 GCA_963556165.1 Tipula helvola
ATTAATAATGTATAGAATTTATTAAAATTAGATTTATATTAGAATTTATAACATTTGTAGCCTTTGTAGAATTTAAAGAATTTATAAAATTTATCGAATTTACAGAATTTGTAACTAACGAATTGATGATATTTGTATTTAAACCACTTACAGGATTTTTAAACTGTATTCGTAGAATTTATGGAACTTATAAAATTTATAGAAATTATTGAATTTATAGAGTTGTTAAAGTTAAGATTTTTCGAAATTTTGTATTTATGAAATTTATAGAATTTATAGAAATTCTGGAATTTTTGAAATAAGTAAACTTTGGGTTTGTAGAATTTATAGAACTGACAACCTTGAAACAATTCACAGAACCAATTGAATCTATAGAATTTAAAAAAATTATAAAATTTGTAGAGTTATATTTATAGAAATAATGAAATTTATTAAATTGATAAAATGTCTAAAATTTACATAATTTATTAATATATTAAAATTTATAACATTTATAGACTTTGTGGAATTTATCGAATTTACAGAATTTTTAAGAACTAAATGATTTATGAGATTTGTAGAATTTTAAGCACTTACTGAAATTTAAACTTTATGCATAGTTACAGAACTTATTAAATTTATTGAAATCATTCAATTTACAGAATTGCTAAAGTTTATAGGATTTTCGAAATTTTTGTATCTATAAAACAAGTTTATAGAAATATTAAAACTTGTAAAATGTATTGAATTTATTGGATTTATTAAATTTAATTTACAAAATTTATAGGGTATTTATAGAATTCAAAGAATTTATTGAATTTATAAAATTAATTAAAATTAAACAAATTTTAGAAAAATTTATATTTGTAAATTTTTTTTTGAATTTATAGAATTTTTAAACTAAATTGAATTTGAGTTTGTAGAATTTATGAAACTGGCAGAATTATATAACTTATAGGGCGAACCTATAACTTTTAAGGAATTAATAAAATTTATATAATTTATTGTTAAAACCTATAACCTATAAATATTAATATTTATAATATTTACAGACTTAAAATTTATAGAACTTATTAGACTTTTACGATTTATAGAATTTATCGAATTTGCAGAATTTGTAGGAATTGAAAAATTTATGAGATTTGTAGAATGTAAAGAATTTACTGAATTTTAAAACTTTATGCATAAGATTTATAGTATTCATAGAATTTATAGACATTATTGAATTTATAGAATTGCTAAAGTGTATAGGATCTATTGAAACTTGAATTTATAAAATTTATAGGGTTTATAGAAATTCTGAAAATTTTATAATAAGTAAAATTTAGTTTTTTAGAATTTATAGAACTGACAAACTTGAAACAATCCATAGAACACATTGAATTTATATAATTTATAAAATTTGTGGAGTTTATGTATATAATTTATAGAATTCATGAAATTTATAAAATTTTTATAGTTTATAAATATGTATATTAGAATTTAAAATTTAGAGAATTTATAAGAACTAAATAATTTATGAGATTTGTAGAATTTAAACCACTTACTGAATTATTAAACTTTATTCATAAAATTTATAGAACTTATGAAATTTATAGAAATTATTGAATTTATTGAATTGTTAAAGTTAGGATTTTTTGAAATTTTTATATTTATAAAACAAGTAAAATTTGAGTTTGTAGAATTTATAATACAGACACATTTATAAATAGAACACAAAGAATTTATATTATTGATAACATTTATTGAGTTTTTTAAATTTTATAGAATTTCCGATTGTACAGAATTTATAAGATTCATAAAATTCAAAAATTTATAGAGTTTATAGACATATAAGATTTATAGAAATTATAGGATTTATAGAATTTAAGAAACTTTTAGGGTGTTTAGGCATTAGAGAATTTGTAAAATTTACAGAATCTATATATACAAAATTACTACAAATTCTATAAAATTTATAAATTCAATAAATTGTTTAATGTCAAAAATTGTGTGTATCGTAATATTAACTGCAATTTAGCATCATTCAAATACGAGAAATAAAATACATTTGTCGTTTTATGTAAAATTTTGATTGATAATCTTTTATCAGAGATTATTTAAATAAAATAAATTCCGGAATTAAAAAATTCTTAGTGAAATTTAGTAAATACAATTTTCTTTTGAGTGCAAGGGCTTCTATTTGGAGTTTGTTAATGAAATAAAATTTTATATTTTTTTTTTTCAAATCAAGTTACCAAATTGCCCATCTATTGTCGAATTCGATTGAAGGAAAATTTGCACTCGAAGTGTAAAAAGAGTACTCGATTGGCTGTCAAACTGTCTCATTGAATAAAAAAAATGCGTTAAGGGTAATCATTTTTTGTACTAGTTTTGCACTAGTGCAATTTTTGCTACTCTAGCGTTTTTGGTCGAGTAACCCCTCTTTTTCCACACACCAACAAATATGACAATGACATTTTGTGTAATGACATTTTGATTTATGACGATTTATGACATTTCAATTTGTCGTAATGACATTTTGATTTTAGGCGGCATTTTGATTTTATGACATTTTGTGATTTGTCGTGGACCTTTTTGATTTTAGGCGGCATTTTGAATTTGGTTCATAATTGGTTCATTATAAAAGAATAAAAAATTGGTATATAATAACTAATTTGTCAAAATATTCAGTTTTATTAAATTTTTATTATTATTATTATTGTTATGTTTATTTTGACATAACACACGAACACATGCAAACAATAGTGCAAATAATATTTTCATTCGATTGACGGTTAAAAAATAGGGTACTCTGTCGAGTGTACTCGAATGAGGGGAAAAAATCAATCGATTTCGACATATGTAAATGTTATACTTATAGGTGCCTAGGAGTTTAAATAATTAAGAGCTAAAAAGCAAAGATATAATTAATCAGTACGATTTTGCGCCAGGGTAATCAAGATGAAAGAGAACAATTTTAATAGGTTCATTTTGACAATATGCCAAAATCTCTTGAACAAGCAGCCGCGCTCATAGAAAACCAAATTTGAAGAGTTAATTTAAGATATGAATTTTTAAATCCAAATCCAGAACCAAACACTTTGTTGAAATTATTTGTAAAGTTTGTTACAAAAATATCTTGAATGCCCCTTTCCTAGCTTAACCTATTGTAAGTGATCAAACGGCATAGTCAAGAAACTAAAAAAATTCAATTCACCAATTTTTTGGTTTGAAACGTCTTACAGTTCGCTATAAATAGGAAATCACCTCGGACCTGAGGAAGAATATTAAACGATACATCGTTTGAAAGAGAATAGAATAAAAAAAAAGGGTTTGAAAAAATTATAAAAATTTGTTTAAAAACAAACGTGAATATTCAAAAATCGCATCAGTTCGAAACTGCCCAGAGCCTTCTAGAGTATAGACAGAGCCTTCTAGAGTATAGAGCCATAATCATTATGACGTATTTTTAGAAGCTTTTTTAGTGGTATAACTTTTCACTGATTTCCATAGGAATTCATAGTAGAAATGGTGTTTTTTAGCTTCAAGTTTTTCATTGAAAAAAGCAAAAATGTTACAAAAATTTTATACAAAAGTGTTCTACATACCTTTAGCAGCAATATACATGCAGGGTTTATTGGTATTAAGTAAATATTAATTGCAGAAATATTAAAATTAAATTATTTCTAAAATATATTTTTCGAACTTTCATTTTGAAAAATATATCAAAGTTGGCTCTGACGAATTAAAATAATACTGGCTACATTTATCTTCAGTTTTACTAGGGTACGTTAGATGTCTCAGATTTATACAGAAAAATACGAAAAAAAATTGTTTAATCACAAAATTATCACACGTTCTTAATATTTTGAGAATTTGTTTTGCTTTTCCCACATTTTTGAAGTTAAAATTTACCCAGGTGGCCATTTTTGGTACGATTTTTAAAAAATTTGTACTGCCATCACTGCCATCTATGTAATGTATATTGCCTTAATGCACACAATTTGTAGTAAGCTTTTCTTTTTTATTTGACCAGAATGCTGTTGCAAAGCAACCTTGATTATACAAGCCATAATCTAAAAAACGAAGCTTTTATAAGGGAATTAGAAACAACGAAAAAATCAAAATTTCCATAGTAAAACACATAAAACATATGCGAAATCACTTTTTTTCCTAAGACAAATTTGTAAATGAAAACGTTGCAAATTCTTAATTATGATTTCTGAAATATTTTCATAATTGTTTGAATTTCAACATATATGAATATCGTTTAAGTAAATCGCTTTCATTTTCTTGTAATAATTGATTTATTTAAACCAAAATATAAAAAAAAGTTCTTAACAACAGCTTTCTGCTCAAATTAAAAAGAAAAGCTTACTACAAATCGTGCGCATTTAGTCAATATACATAGATGGCAGTGGGCAGTAAACATTTTGAAAAATCGTACCAAAAATTGCCACTTGGAGAAATTTGAGTTCAAAAGTTGTAGTTCAAAACGTGTCATAATTTTGTGATTACACAATCTTTTTCGTATTTTCCTGTATAAATCTGAGACATCTAACGTACACTAGTAAAACTAAAGATAAATTTAGCAAGTATTATTTTAATTCGTCAGAGCCAACTTTGATGTATTTTTCAAAATGAAAGTTCGAAAAATATATTTTAGAAATAATTTAATTTTAATATTTCTGCAATTAATATTTACTTAATACCAATATACCCTTCTTGTATATTGCTGCTAAATATATGTAGAACACTTTTGTATAAAAATTTCGTAACATTTTTGCTTTTTTCATTGAAAAACTTGAAGCTAAAAAACACCATCTTTACTATGGATTCCTATGGAAATTAGTGAAAAGTTATACCACTAAAAAAGCTTCGAAAAAATACGTCATAATGATTATGGCTCTATACTCTAGAAGGCTCTGTTGTTATGAACTTTTTTTTATATTTTGGTTTAAATAAATCAATTATTACAAGAAAATAAAAACGATTTACTTAAACGACATTTATATATGTTGAAATTCAAACATTTTTGAAAATATTTCAGAAATCATAATTAAGAATTTGAAACGTTTTCATTGACAAATTTGTCTTAAGAAAAAAAGTGATTTCCCATATGTTTTATGTGTTTTACTATGGAAATTTTGATTTTTTCGTTGTTTCTAATTCCCTTAAAAAAGCTTCGTTTTTTAGATTATGGCTTGTATAATCAAGGTTGCTTTGAACTGGCTCAAATTTTCGGAAATATTCAAATAAATTAACCCTTTCAAACGCCATTTAAAATTGACCTACTTCCCAAAAATAAAATACGTAGCACAACTATGCACTGCTATGATATGGCATTGCTCATAAAACTGTAGTATGAACATAAATACATAAGAGAACGATTCCACAAGAGAAATGAGACACAAATTAAACATTACGGTTGGTAGAAGCGATGAAAGTTGATGTACAATATATTGTACAAGGCGTTTGAGAGGGTTAAAAATGTTCAAAAAATGTTTCATGATAAATTATTTTTTAGAATTTATATTAGAAGTCTATACGATGTATTATCTAACACTTACATAAAAACAAATAAACTACCAAAAATGGAAGAAGCCGATCAGGATTCCATACGAGCACCATAATGCAGATAAAATTACCACCGCCACCAATTAATGTAAGCACAACAAGAAGTTCGATTAAGAATTTGCAATAAGTTTTGTTACGTGTGATAACAGTGTTCTACTATGTGATTTATTCGGCCGTTGTACTGTATTTTATTAAACTGGTCGGTTGCTCTCATTGAGGTATGCTATCGTTTTTCGGCACAAACTCACAAATATTTGAAAATTATTTATTTAGAGGCCATTTTTAGGCGCCCTAATCGATTACGCCAGTCACGCCCTAGTAGTCACAATTGTAAGGTTAATGACAAAAACTGAAGGATTTTTTATTTTGCAACAGAACCCAATTCTCATGATTGCAGAACTATTGAATTGATCAAACTCCCAATTGTAACATCCAGTATAAAATTGATAAATTATTTTAGCTTCGTGGACAAAACTTTTACCTTTTTTTCTGAGTCAGTCTTCATTATTTGAGGTGCTAGAATTATCAGTACATCTGACCAAATTTGACCAATTAAATCCAACTTTTTTCCTCGACAAATCATGGAAAAAAAATATTGTGGCTTAGTGGTTAAATTAGTTTTATGGAATTTTATCAAATTTAAAAGATTTGTATTCATTATATCAGTACGCGAGTTAAATTTTCAATAATAATTCGTACAAATAAAATCCCCTAATATGCGATAATTACTATAAATAAATGTTGTAATAATAAAATAAAGTTTTATGTTGTTTTATTTGCAAAATTTATTTCTGCTTCATCAATAATTTAGTGAGACTTTCATTTTTTATATAGTATAGTACGATACGAGTATGATTAATACAAATAGAGTTAAAGGCTTACCGTTTTATCAAAAGCGAAATACACAAAAAAATAATTATTTATTTATAATCATAACTCGGGCTTAACGACTTTAGTGGATTTGCGCTATTTCTTAGTGTTTGCGATACAGTCTTATTTATATAATGAAGAGATGTGGATACATATTTTGCCAGCATAATTTGGACTATAAAAAATATTGAAGAACTCATTTCTTTTATTTTTATAATTTAATTAAGTTTTGAGATGTAGAATGTAGAATATCCAAAACATTGTATAAAACACAAAATAAGAAATATTATTAGGGAACAAACCACATATCCTTATAAATTAGTACAAGTAAAGTTTTTATAATAAACGTACTATAGTTTACAACTCAGTTTCTTAATTATTTCCTTCCAATCCACTTCAAAAATTATGCACAACAGTTATAAACTTTATGAAGTAATATTCTGAATTTATTCACATACGGTAAAAGTTTTAGCGCATAATGCACAACATCATAAAGTTATACATTAACAAAAAATTTATATTACTGTACAATATGCATAAGTACGTGTAGATAAAGTTTTAAACAATACATGTTGAAGTGGGTGAACAAATATTCAGGGTTGCTCAGATAATATTGAAATAATATGACGATACTATTCAATTCTTTATCCTTTTTTAGCAATTTTCAAACGTGGAATAAATTCACTATAGGCAACACCCACCACTTCATATCATCAATAAATTTTTCTTGAATTCGTCAATTATCATGATTGATAAATATTTGAGTTTCGCCGCTATAATCCCCCATATGGAAAAATCTAATGGGTTTAAATCTGAGGAACTATATAGGAGGCCATTCCTTCGTTGAGATGAAATCAGGTACATTTTCTTTCCTCCAGTCTTGAACAATTTTTGCTTTATGGGCCGGGGCAGAGTCCTGCTGAAAGCAGTAGCACTCATCTCCAAATAATGTATTGGCATGAAGAACTAAGTGGCTCTTGATGACGTCATGTAGGTACACAACATGGTTCATTTTTATTCCTTTATCAATAAACAACAGGGGCAGCTTAAAAGCAGCCCCTACACCATAACTGACGTAACATTTTGGAATCATTTAACGTTTCTTGGTGTCGCCGGTATATAATACATCTTCGATTCCTTTCTTCTATTTTGACGTCGGCTATTTTTATAAGCTGAGACACCCAGATTGATTTTCATGATACGTAGTATCGAGCTACGTTGTTTAGTTAGCTCATGAGCCAATTTGTTCTGAGATTTGCATGGATTTCTACGAATTTTCTCTCGGACACCTTTTACATTTGCTGCAGTTACAACTGGTGATTTCCGTCCCGAGTATTTTTTTTTATATGAACACTTCCGGTATCCTTATATCTTCGATTCACATTTTCACTTTCTAATGCACTAACAATCTCAACGGTTTTAAAAATGTTCAAATAATATTGTAACTCACGTTATGCTTCGATTTTGTTTGATGGTATCTTTACAACTGGCGACTGTAATTAGTATGATACGTAGTTATAGTTATGACAAAGTTATAGAAATATCCACTATCCATCCGTCTATCCTTTTAATGGATTATCTATGTATTGTAGTGGTAGAAATTATGTAGAAGAAATGCGACAGTTATTCTGAGCAACCCTGTATATTTATAATAAAAGTAACCGTAATTATGCAAATAAATGTTTAAGATAGGCATATTAATGTTTTTTTTATATTCTAAAGAAATCAATTTGCACAATAAATCGATAAATGATAATTTTGATTTTAAATTCAAGCTTAAGCGAAATAAATTTTTAATAAAAAAAAAATGAGATTGATTGATAAGTAAGGTTAAAAGCCGCACATTTTTTTGTAATTAAGCTTATTGCTGAATTGTTGTTGAACTCAGAGATTCAGACTTCATTGAGAAATCGTAAAAATTTTTGTTTTCAACTAATCTATTGTTTACATTCCTCAATAATCAATATGATCCAATTCTGTATACCATCGATAAATTGCGATAGTATTTTTCATCGAAAGGCGCGTTTTATTTGAATAGGTTGTAGCTTTATTTCCTCCGTTTTAGTTAAACAATCTAATTTTCTAAAGTGTTTGACAAATTTTTATAGGTTTATCATGCAATTTATTTTATAAAAATTAAATAATGGCGATATTGTCAATGGAAACAGGCTCCGAAAAACGTACGGCCCGTTTATTGCCCTAACGAACCTTCTCACCATCTTTTTGATTTAGCATCCTAGTTCTTCGCCAATTCCGGAGAGAAGTGATGACATGACTATTCGACGATCTTGTTTTCGTACGATCCAAATTTGATCTGTACATTTAGCTTTTGTATTTTGTATTATTTTGGATGAATAAAAAAGAGGAAAAGCTATTACAACTCAAGAATTTACTTGGCCTAACAGTGTTTACTTATTCATTAAAATCTTTTATCCAATTTTGATGTACAATAGCCCGATAACTAGACTGATTTCAAATAAAGAAAATGTAAAATAACCCATTGTTATTGTATAACCCACGCTGCTAGGGGCAACGTGAGTTATATTTCGTATAACAAAATATTGAGTAGTCATTGGAAAATTAATCGTAGATTTCGTAATTTACGTCACATAAATTTAAAGAACGGTCACTTTGATAAAATGTATTTCAAAATTCAATGCTACAGTGTGAAAACCCAAAATGGAACTATTTCTTATTAATTTACGATTATTTACATTTATTTCACCAAAATTGGATAAAATGTTGTATGCCACTCGTGCACTGAGAAAAAGAGCTTTGCCTTATTTACTAGTTTGGCTGAGTAAAATAAAATTGTTAAGTATCACCAATCAATTTTAAAGGATACAGTGCCATGTAAAAATTTGCAGAATACTATTTACAACTGATTGTTGATCATTAAAAACCATGCCGAGTAATTTTATGAAAGATTGGAAATTATGATGTCACAATATAGCTTGGTAAATTTCAATAAACTCAGTGTTAATACGACATGTTGCAGTTTATTTTCTTTTGTTTTTAGAATTATTGGTAAATTATACAAGCGAATGACGAGTGAATACATTCAAATACCACAGGTGTTAAATTTTTTTGAAATGCAATTTACAAGGCTTCTTTTATATTTGTAAATGTTTTTTAAAAGATACTCTGAGCTGTGTAAAATAAATATTGGCAGTTAATATTCAATACTGTAATGTACATGAAAGTACTTTATGGAAGAACATTCAGGATTTGTTGTTGGTAATATATTTATTAGGATTAGTAAGCAAGTGCAATATTTATACATTTATGCTGCACGTGTTCAATTTTAGTTTTTGTTTAGAATAAATTGCTAAGCATTTCTAAAATTTGCAAATGATTTTTAAGCCTTACGGTGGACTATGTAAATTGCTTTTGATATTAAGAACATTCCGATTTTTTATTTTTTTTTTATTTTAATAAATCAACCAATCATATCATGTAAATTATATGACTTGTATGATTTTGTGTTTTATTTTATTTTTGGTATCCAAATAAATAAAAAAAAATTAATAGAAAATCATTCTATTTGTGAAGGTAAATCTGTGCAGTGACATTATAAAACATACAAAACACAAAAAATTAATAAAACAGTTTACACCACGATACAATTTGAGGAAGTTGGGTAGGTTTGAGTAAGTTTGGTAAATAGTAAATAGATTAGTTTGGATAATAAAAGCGGTCGCTATTATCTTATGTGCATATTGTTCTCGTGTTTTTAATTTATGTTCTAAGTTTGGCCACGCCTCTGTGAACCACATATCATTTGGACTATTTTATAACATATAAATAATGAAATGTGAAAATGTTAATCCAAGATTTTACTGTTGTATTGTACACTGTTTGTATTGTACGCTTATTTAGTTTTTCACCGCATTTACTTGAACTCAAAGTGACTTCCTCACGAGGACATTATGTACTTAATATATAAGTGTATATAAAATACACAGCCATCCGTAATTGTAAAACTGCGAGATTTTTTGCCTTTGTTGAGTAAAATTAACTATGGCATTTTAAATTTATATAAAAGCTTCTTAATACTTACACTGCGCTGTGTAAATTGGTATTGTCATTTATGAACGTTCCGATATTATATTTAAGTAATTATTTGTTATTTACTATTTATAATATAATATATGATTATGTCTACAAATATACTTAAACAGTACAATATTATGTAGTAGGTATAACCATGTATATATGTACATAATATCAATTAGTATTCATGTACAATTATTGTGTAAACCTTTCTTTTCAAATTAAATTATCTACAGATGATAAGGACTTGGACTGGTGTGGCATTTAAAGAAAATATAAACCATAACACTCAACACGTGATTATCACAACCTTAGCTGGAAATTCAAGTGGAAATATTTCGTTTGAAAAAAAAAAACACGAAAAGGTAAATTAATATCGCTGATTGAATTTAATTTAAATTACTAGAAATGCAAGCAAGTATATATTATAATAAACAATTTTTTTTTTGCAGGTACATAATTACGTAACTATTATATTTGGTTTGTTCTATCATATCAAACTTAGTGGACATTCAAAAAACACTGCAGATTCCAGATGGACCATTAGAAATTCAGGGATGCTCGGACTGGTTTATAGAAGTAGAAACAATGTATTAATGGAGTTAAAATAAAGTTTTAATAATTTTCAAACTAAATTATTAGTTTTATTTCAAGTGTATTTATGTAAGCAAACGAGTATGTTGATTATATATATGTTACTAAGCGATTAGCCAATATTATATAATATTAGCTAATCGCTTAGTAACAATTGCTTAAGCTTAGTAAATTATTCATCGTGAATATTAGTCATCGTTTAATAAACTTCACCATGCTGTGTAAATTTTAAATTTACCAATTTGACCAATTAGCTTTCTCAGTATCACCAAGCGCTTAGTAAATTATTCTTAATTCACGTTAACTGTCATTGTGACATTTACTGAGCAGTGCAGATTTTAAATTTAACTTTTACTGAGCCGAACTTGGTATTTGCTAATGCTCAGCAAAAAAAAGGCTAAGTAAATATCATTTATGTTTAGTAAATATAGCAAACCTAAACAAAATAAAAACATTTGGAACTTACTAAGCGCATTGTAATGTTTGATAAGAATTTTATTCGATATTTGAAAAGCGCTTAGGTGGCGCAAAACTTACCACTTTTTTTTTAATATTTACCACGCTTTTTGTTAATATCGCAAATCATTTCTTTCAGTGTGAGCAAAGAGATATTATCCACTCGGGATAATATCCCACTCGGCTATCGCCTCGTGGGACAAACTTATCCCTCATGGATAATATCTCGTTTTGCTCACTAGTACCATAAATAACTATTATTTGACGTTAAATAAAAATTTTTGGCAGCCACAGTTTTTATTGGTGATTTTTCTTAAGTCGCTTAATTCAATTATGCCGTTATATGTAAGTATTAAAAAAATCTATTGAGGTTGACATAGTATTTAAACCATCGCCTTTAGCAGAATGGTAATGAGAAATACAATTTTTGAAAATTTAGTATTGTGTGGTAAGGTTGTTGTGAATAGAATATGGTAATATATGGATAAACGCATCCTGAAATCGGAAGACACACCACATACATTTAAAAATGTTCCAAATCATGTTTTGACCATCTATCTATCCGCCAATAATTAAAAATTTACTTTGTAAAATGAAACAAAAAGTATGTGAGTTGGACGAAACATGCCAAAAATGTAATAAATATAATTTAGCACTATAATATTATTGCCCAGTTTCAATGATAGCGGTTGCACCAGATTTTCCTTTGTCGCTGATGTCCTTTCTGCCCATTTTATTCAAAACATATAATTTGATAATCTTATACACAATTTCACTTTAACACCACTGTACATAAGATACAAATTTTAAACACTACCTACCTCAAAATATGGCGAAATATCATGTAAACAAAACACACAAAAACGAACTTTTATTGTTGAGTACACATTTACCGTCGTTGGTCAAACACTTTGCGCGACTACATCATTTCAACGTTTTAAATACAATTACATTTTGTTTTCAGTTCTTCTTTAAGTTTGCTTCTATTACTTTTCCCACTATATCGAAGTTATGGTGTGGTGACAAAAGTACCAATTCAAAAGTGCCAATCATAAAAGTGCCAAAATTATTAAATGCCAAAGTTACTAAATGCCAAAATTATTAAATGCCAAAGTTATTAAATGCCAAAGTTATTAAATGCCAAAGTTATTAAATGCCAATGTTTGATGGGGGATCGATATAAAATATTGCAGTGTCATTAATAGATTCCATATAATCCGCTCCTACGTGCGGCACGCAGTGCGACATGTTTGCTTATCCTGGCTCCTAATTTATTTATAAATTTGTTGCCAGTTAATTATTTTTGTCGCCCAAAATGTTTATTTCGATGCCAAAAAATAATTCGGCATTTAATAACTTTGGCATTTAATAACTTTGGCATTTAATAATTTTGGCATTTAAGGCTTTTGGCACTTGTGTCTTTGGCACTTTCAGTTTGGCACTTTTGTTCTGGCACTTTTGAATTGGCACTTTTGTACTCGAATCCGAAATTATATTGGGTAAGTATTGTAATCGCGAAAAAAATTTTGTTTCAGATTTTCACATTTCTCGACGAATTAGGCTACCAAGACCCCGAAACAACGATCAGAAAAATGTCGCGTCGGTCCTTCCGTCCTTCCGTCCGTCCTTCCAGGCGCACATTTTTATTATTATTTTTTTTCCTCCCATTATCACAAATATTGATAGTTTTGGTCGAAATTTTGTACAAAGATAGATTTTAGTAATAAGCAGAAACTAAATAACATAATTTAATAATATTTAATACTTTGTATTACCGTGTGTTATAAGTGTGTTATAAATACTTTGGTGATGGGAAAAAAACATGTTACGAGTGGAGTGCTTCCTCAATAGAGCAGTACCTTTGTTATGTTGTGTGTGAAATATGATTTTTCAAAACAAAATTAGCAATACGCCTATTGGACCTATTCCACCGCGTAGTTTGTGAAAAATAATCTCAAAATTCCGGATGCCAATTGTGTGCGTATCAAGAAAATTGTTCACAATAGAGTTGAGGCGAATTATATTTCTTTAAAAATAATTAGTGTACCTGTTCGAGTGTCGAGGTGATATTAATTGTGGACTGTATTTTTCTTTTAGGAATGATTAACACACATTTAAGATATAATCGCGTTTTTTCAAATTAATTTTTTATTTCCAATTAAAATCTTGTTTTATCGACTACTTAGGGTCAAGCACATATTTTCTAACGAACTACTCAAAAACAAAAAAGGAAAGCGGTAATATTGTTTTTCACTTTGCTTTCGTTACTTCTCGTAACTTCGATAGATGGCAGGGTTCAACCGGTAACCTTTGTTGTGTTTTACAGTACAGCGGTTGACATTCCGCCGCGCTTTGAAACATTATATTTTTCAACATTAGACAGTTGCTGATAAAGCTAGATTCTTCCTGGGAAGCATGGAGTGGTAAGGAACATAGTTTTGTAATGGCTCGTCGTATTATACCAGATTTGATTTTGACGGATACAACTCTTGTTCGGTCATCGCATCCTGGATGGACTTCAACGATTCGTCCTAATAGCCAAGATGCGGGTGGTAAACGTTCATCACATACGAATACTAGTTGTCCAATACGAATATCTAGTTTAGACGAAATCCATTTTGAGCGCTGTTGTAACGTGTTCAGATATTCCTTCGACCATCTCTTCCAAAAAGACTGAACCATGGCTTGAATCTTGCTCCATTTTGGCAATCTCCCGATCGTGGCACTGGCTATATCACGTTCGTTTAGATAGATATAATTCGTTCCAGTAAGAAAATGACTGGGAGTAAGAGGTGTAAGATCGTTAGGGTCGTCGGAGAGTTGAGTTAACGGTCGTGAATTGAGACAACCTTCAATTTCGATGATAAGCGTTGTTAGTTCTTCGAAGTTTAACAATTGTTCAGCTACTACCCGTTTCATATGGAATTTTATGGATTTAACTCCAGCTTCCAATAAACCGCCGTGATGAGGTGAGCCGGGAGGTATGCATTTCCAGACAATTCCTTCGGTAGCGCAAGATCTTAGAATCTCGTTGGTATTAGCATTGATGAAGGTGTTGAACTCTTGGAGTATGTTGTTTGCTCCCACAAAATTGGTGCCGTTGTCACTGTATATGGTGGCCGGCTTTCCCCGTCTAGCTATGAATCTTCTTAAGGCGGCCAGAAAGCATTTGCTGGTAAGGTCACTAACCACCTCCAGATGAAGCGCCTTTGTGCAAAAGCAAACAAAAACAGCAATATACGATTTATACTGCGCCGAGCTACGAGGGCTTTGGTTGCGCGTCATAAATGGTCCGCAGTAATCAACGTCGACGATGTTAAATGCACGATTGGGTGTCACACGGTCTGCGGGTAAATCGGCCATGAGTTGTGTCATTGGTTTGGGTTTTAGTTTAAAACATCTGACGCATTGATTAACAATACCCTTTGCTTGGGTTTTACCATGTATTGACCAGAATGTATCGCGCACTTTTGACAGCAAGAGTTGCGGCCCACAGTGAAAATACTTTTCGTGATGGTGACGCATTATAATCGTAGAGACGTGATGTTTGTCCGGAATGAGAATTTGGTGCCTGCGATCGAACGTTAAGTTGCTTTGACGGAGTCTTCCTCCAACACCAATGATTCCGGATGGATCAAGAAATGGTGCCAATTGCTTAAGTGGGCTTTTCGGTCTTACTTCGCCATTTTTTTTGCAAACTCTTAAGTTCGTCGGAGAACGATTGAAGTTGCACTAATTTTATTACGCAGGTTCGTCCGCGCAATATTTCTTGAGCTGACAACGTTGATTGAAATATTCGGTGCTCATGCGACTTTCGCGCATTGTCTATAAATCGAAGACAATATGAAGTAACTCTCAGTAACGTGACATATGAGGAATATCGTTGAAGTAAACTATAATCGTCAACCGGAGTCGCGTGACTATGCAATGACACTCGGCTAATGGGCCTTAATTCGGGCAATTCGATAGACAATATGCCGATATCCGTTTTGAGAGCTTGACAAGAATGCTCATATAGAAAAGCTGGTCCAGTCCACCAACTTTCCAAGGTGTTGAATGCGTTGATTTCGTTGGGCATAATTCCTCTCGATATTATGTCCGCTGGATTTAGTTTTCCATCAATATGCCTCCATACGATTGACGACATTAGCTCTTGTATTTCACTCACCCGTCGGGCGACGAACGTTTTCAATAAGTTAGTAGGAGTTTTAAGCCATGCTAGAACTATTGTTGAATCCGACCATAGCGTTGCCTTTTCGATACTCAAGTTCAAGGCAACCATAGTCTTTTTAACGAGTCGTGATAGCAGCAGTGCTGCGCATAATTCCAAATGTGGTATGGTAATATTTTTTAGCGGAGCGACTCGGCTTTTACTGCATATTAACTGAACCGTTATCTCATGGTTATCATTGATGCATTTTATATAAATGCAAGCACCATACGCTGATTTGCTTGCATCAGCAAAACCATGCAATTCTATACGCTTACCATCAGTATTGACGCAGCGCGGAAGCCTAAGTGTTTAAATTGCTGGTAGTTCACGTCGGAAATTCTTCCAGAATTCGGCCTCATGTTGTGGGAGTGGGTCATCCCAGGCAATTTGAAATTGCCAAAGCCGTTGTAGGAATAATTTCGCTGTTAGGATTAATGGGCCTAGAAATCCCAGCGGGTCGAATACCTTCGCTACCTCTGATAACACAATTCGCTTTGTTACCGTTCGATTTGGGTCAAGATAATCAACGTTGAACGTGAATACATCTTCGATGGGGTTCCATTTTATACCGAGGGTCTTTATTGTTTGGTTGGTATGAGTTTCGTCTAAACTCAATTGTTGCTCTCGATCCTCGATTGGAATTTGCTGCAGCAATGCAATAGAGTTTGATGAAAACTTTCTTAGTTTCATGCCTCCCTTTGTTAACATGTCTGACAGTTGTTGTGCGATTCTGTAAGCTTCTTCTTCAGTAGATGCACCTGTAAGTACATCATCCATGTAGAAGTCATCCATGATATAGGCTGGTAGCTGATAGTTCTCCGATTCATCAATATGTATTTGTTTCAACGTTCGTTGTGCTAAATGCGGTGCCGCCGATCTTCCATACGTTATGGTTCGTAATTCATATGTTTGGATTGGGCTTTTTCTTTCGTTTCGCCATAATATTCGTTGGTACCTTCGATGTTCCTTTTTTACCCAAACTTGGCGGTACATTTTTTCGATATCCGCCGTGAATACGACATTATGCTTGCGGAATCGTAGCACAATTGAAAATAAATCGTTTTGTATAGTGGGACCGGTAAGCAAGACGTCGTTTAGCGAAAGTCCTGATGAGCTTTTTTCCGAAGCATCGAAGACGACGCGACATTTGGTGGTCGAGCTTGTTGGTTTGATTATGGCGTGGTGCGGTAAATAAAAATTGTTCGATTGGTCAGCGGTATCATCCGAAACTGGTTCCATATGACCCAAGCTAATATATTCAGCCATGAATTTGATGTATTGATTCCTTAATTCTTCGTTACGCTCGAGTCGTTGTTCTAAGTACATGAACCTTTTTATCGCTGCTTGTTTTGAGTCACTCAATTTCGAAATATTTTCGTTGAATGGTAGCTCCACGGTGTAGCGACCAGTGGATGCATCTCTGGAATAAGTGTTGACAAAAATGTTCTCACATTCTTTTTCTTCGGGTGTAAAATGGCCTTGATTTGTGACTGGTTCGAGTTGCCACAGTTGTTTCAATTCTTCTTGAAGATCAGTATCCGCTGAATCAATCGTAACATTAAGCGCAATGGAATCATTCGATATACCTTCCATTTTTCCTCCAATGATAAAACCGAATGACGTGTTTTGAAGTATTGGTAATCCTTTGTGTAAACGAACCTGCTCCATAAGCAGACATTCATAGTAGCATTCAGCTCCAAGGAGCGCGTCGATTTGTTGCGGAATATTAAATTGAGGATCGGCTAATTTTATATGCGAGGGAATTAACCAATTCTTCACACTGTTGCTTTTGTGTGGAAGTTTGCATGTAATGTTCGGTACGACGATAAATTGAATATGTTTTGAATATGATGTTAATCGTGAGGCTATTGTTGTGGACACAGCTGATTGCACGACCGCCGTTATTCCGCTGATACCCTTAATCTTCGTTTTGCTAGGCTGAGGCGATAGGTTTAGCAGTTGACAACCAAATGTAACCTTCCGGTTGAGCCGCACCTTCCGAGGCTACACAGACTTCTCCGATTGTAATTTCTTCAGCCAAATGCGCAGTTAACGTTGTTTGACCTGACGATTCTACCGGTAACGAGACATTAGATCTATGACTAGATATATTTGAATTCGCAGAATATGACTGCGTATTTTCGAAGTGTGAATGAAGCAATGTGTGATGCCTTTGTCGACAAGCATTGCACATTCGCGACCGACACGTGTCTACGGAATGGCCCGAACGTAGACAATTGATGCATAAATTTAACTGGTTGACTTTTTTAATTCGCTCCGAAACGCTGAGCTGAATAAACTGCGAGCACTGCGACGCGTAATGTAATTTGGACTCACACAGACTACAATATACATTAGTTGGTGTTGTAGCAGTTGCGAACACTCGGCTGGATCCTCCGGAATAATTTTTAACGAATGGCTTATTCGATTCCTTATGTAACGATGTAGCTGTTGACTTCGGCGTTGTTATGGACTGGGATGGCTTTGATTCAATTGCGTCCAATACTCGAGCACGATTATTTAAAAACTTGAGCATTTTTTGCCACGTTGGAATTTCGTTTATTTCAATAGACATTTCCCACAATGTCTTCGTTTCTCCGATTAAACGTGCTGAAATTATGTTGACAATAATGATGTCCCAATGATCAACAGATTGTTTCAATGTTTGGAGCGTTGTCAAATGATTAACACAATTATCTATCAATTTATGCAGCTCCGCTGATGTTTCAGATCTCATGGTATTGAGATTTAAAATTGAGTTTACGTGTTTGTCTATGATCAATCGAGCGTTATCATACCGATTAATAAGTGCACTCCATGCCTGTTTGTAACCCTGTTCTGATAAGTCGATGTTATCCACGGGCCTACGAGCATCGCCACTCAAATTACACACCAGATAGTGGAAACGCTGAATATCCGATAAACTTCTTTCTTCATTTATCAGCGATTTGAAAATGTCTCGAAATGAAACCCATTCATCATATTTTCCGGTAAATGTCGGTAGTTTAATAAACGGTAATTGCGATGATGTGTTGGGTTTTTTGAACTCGTCTATTTTTGATTGCAACCCCGATTTCACTTCAATGAATGTGACTTCGAAACTATCGTGATATTCTTCGGGATTGTAATCCGTTAATTCAAGAATTTGGGCATTTATATCGATAAACTGTTCATAGATATCCGATACGATCTCCAACCGAGTCGAAAATTCATCCGAATTTGCTTGCGTTTCGTTTAACCAAGCTTTTTGTTTTGTTAGTCGTTGTTTTACATACCCCCGTTTGGATACGAGTGCGTTTATACGATCAATGTCGCTCATTTTTAACGATTAAACGCTATTTTTATGAATTTGACGTTTTGTTATAAAACGATACGTCGATAAAGTAGATGGTTCGAGTCTCGGGTTTTCGATGCACTGCCGATTTTTAACACGTTTTTTGTTTTTTTTTTTTTTTATTTTTTTGATTACAAATCACTTCTTATTCCTCGAGACTATAGTGATGCAGAATGATGCACTGTTGGAACGTGATGGAATAAAGCGCTTGCGATTTGCGTTGTACGATAACGAGATGATATTGCGATTTCGATAGTATTCACAATTACACAAAATGCGGTTCTGACGGACCAAAATGTTCGAGTGTCCAGGTGATATTAATTGTGGACTGTATTTTTCTTTTAGGAATGATTAACACACATTTAAGATATAATCGCGTTTTTTCAAATTAATTTTTTATTTCCAATTAAAATCTTGTTTTATCGACTACTTAGGGTCAAGCACATATTTTCTAACGAACTACTCAAAAACAAAAAAGGAAAGCGGTAATATTGTTTTTCACTTTGCTTTCGTTACTTCTCGTAACTTCGATAGATGGCAGGGTTCAACCGGTAACCTTTGTTGTGTTTTACAGTACAGCGGTTGACAGTACCTTTGGAATCCTTTGAGCAACTTATGAGTGCTGACGCATGGCCGGAACACGTACTTATTAAGGAATTTAATTTCAATCAAATGAGACGAAATTTTCAGAGAGGCCACTAGCTCCCTCATCGGATACCGTAAACAAATCAGCACATAAATCTGTTAATTTAAACAGCAATTTTATATATTTTCAAAATGATCGCGTCATTTTCTTAAATTCTGCTGAGTTTTATCGCTTTGTCATCGCTTCTATGTAATTGTGGAAACCAATTTAAGTCGTAGTATTTTGTTTAATAAAATTTTTGTTATTATTCTTATTTCAATTCGGTTCACTGGGATTCGTGATTGATTGATTGATTGATTTGAATATACGATCAAGACTAAGTAAGATTCCCGGTAAGGCGCCGGGTCCACCAGGGTGTACGGTATGCGTACATATAACAAAACCGAATTATGTCAATAACAAGGAATCGACCCGGCTCCGGACACCTAAGTAGTCGATAGTTAGTATGATTTTGTTAGTAATTTATATCATAAAATAGTTAGCACAAGACAATACAATTTCTAAACTGCATATTCGCTGGATTCTTGAAGTTTCTGGATGCTGAGTGAGGTTTTTCCGCTATTTCTTATAATCCAAATCGAAATTAATTACTTATCGCTTACTACTACTTTAAAATAAACTAAAGAATTCTTTAAACTCTGAAACCCTCATGTTTTAGGTTCAGATCAGCTTTTTGGGACCTTCTAATAAATATAATTAGTACCCGCTGCCTGACCGCTGAATGGTTAAAGTTTCTGGTAAAAAGTATTTCTTGTTCAAGATTCGACACATTCTACAGTTAAGTTACATAATCCTACATTAGCCTCTTGTTAATCTTGGAGAGTTGATTCATTCTGAAAATCGAAGTTAAGTTTAATCCTTATAAATGATTAATTCTGGAATTATATTGTATTCTGAAAATTAATTTATTTATCAGTAAACTAAGGAAGAAACTCCGTTAAATACTCTTTACTCTTATATGTATTAATAAATAATGACTGATGAATAAACCATCTATTCATAGAAGTTGATCTGTGATAAACGCTATCCTGTAATGAATTATAATTAATGTCACCAGTAACCAAGAATAAAATGGTAAAACACTAATTAGTTTCTAAAGAATGTATTCTGAGCTGAAGTTCCTGTTAATTAGGGGGAGAAAAATCAAGACAGCACTATTTCTAAAACTACCTATCCGCTGAATGCTTAACGTTTCTGGAAATCTGTGTTGGGGTTAAAATATTATATTAAAATATAAAATTTATATCGAAATTAGTTAATTACCACTTAATACTACTATTAAAAATAAACTAGAATTATTAAAGCTCTGGAATCCTCATGGTAATATTCGTTGTTAAAATTGAAATAGCATAGTTAATTAATTAAATTCATCATCGTCATGGTCATTAATACTCCTGAAAATTTAAATTAAAATAATCAGTTTTCCGTTATTTCTAGGAAAGTAATATTCATTTATTCAAACTGCATTAAAAATTTATAGAACAGTAGCTCAGCTATAACCTAGTAAAATAAATCAGATTATCATCATCCACTCATTCAAAAAATCCCCGCCACATTAGTGACTATCGTAATTCAAAATACAGTCGCCAACCTTTGACCAAGACTACAGAACTGCTGAAAATTCTATGGGCTCTATATAAATTATTCAAGTTTGTCTATGAGTTCTGCAATCTAAAATTTGACTAATTTTAAAAAGGGTGGCGTAACAATTTTTTAAATCACCGAGTACTTCGATTTCATTAAATTTTATCTGCGTAACGCATGCCACCTTTAAAGAGCCCAGCGTAAAAAGGGCTAAACTGGTGATATCTGCCAAATTTAAATTTGTCGTGAAAATTTTATTTTTCTGTAAGTTTGCACAGCAGAACACTTCAAAGGTTAAATGGCTCAGTAAAATTTTGTGTTGATACAATAAATTCTCGTCGCCATATTTTATATTTTTAAATACAAATTCTAGATAAATTAATTATTTTTTACTTAATGACAAATGTTCACGATATATTGACGAACAAAAAGTGATAATCATATTTGAATAGAAATAATTACGGCCATTTGTTGAGATACAATAAATCATACAATGTCTCTGTATTGATTTTCGCCATAAATTAATAAAACAAACCGAATTACAAGAGTGTATTGATTTATTTAGATTTTCACCTAAATATATTACGACAATACGATAAAAAATTCCAAACGTAATTATGGTACTCTAAAAGAAGTAGAACAAAAAAAAATAAAAAATTTGGTCCGTTCTTGATTTGATATTCTCAAAATGTCCTAAACAAAGAAAACGAAAATAGAAAATTACTCAAATAAATAAATAAATATTTTTTTAAAAAAATATATGTATATGAACCTACTATATATAAAAATAGCCAACAAAACATAAAAATAACATAAACCTAATCATAAAATGAAATCAAAAATCAATATTATTAAATACTCAATCAAAAATACAAATAAAATTATCATATTTCTCCAGGACGGTTTTTCTTCGTAATTATTTATTTTTGTTTTGTTGTTTTCTTGTTTTTCTTCATTTTCCTCATTGTTATTCGGACATTGTTATGTATTTATCCCCATACCATACGCACCCACCCGCATATAAAAATAGTTAACAAAGAACATTTTTTTTTTGTTGTATACGTCCGAGAACAAAGACAAAAATTTGAATTCGTCCATGTCGCAATCGGTAGGAATAAAATTTTGATTGTTATTTAGTTCGTCTTTGGGGGAAAAAAGCAATATACAGAATCAGTTTTCGTGCTTTTTATGGTCCGTAAAGTTGTCATCATATTGGTCAAAAGAAAATTGTCTCCACTATAGCACTATATAGACATAACAAAAGGTGAATATCGCTTTTTGCAATTACGATAAATTTATTAAATTGATTGTATTCAATAAAATGTGCAAATATGTCTACTAAAATAATAAAAATTAAATTAAATTACAAAATATATGGCCCAAACGCTGATAAATTGTTAATCTTATCCATATAAATACAAACTAAACCAACAACAAGTATTTTTTTGTTGTTAAAGGTGAAATAAACGTAATAATATGATTTATAATTGACATTACAAATACGTTTCATGAATTTTTGATTAAGCGCCACGGTTTTTATACAAAAAATAACTGGAGTTAAATTATTAAAGTCATAAAATGAATTTGATTTGTGAACAGGGATTAATTGATTTAATAATCAATAAAACAATAAAAGGTTTTATTAAAAAAAATAAAAATGGTAAGGTTAAATCAGGTCTCATACGAATAGTATTGTGGAAGAAAAATAAGTTCAACATATTTGGTCTAATAAGCAGGTTATTCTCTAAAACTACGCAGTTACCCAGTTACCACTACACAGTTGATTTTTTTTCTGACACGGGGTGATATTAGATTATCTTATACTGTAAGAAACAATTCAATAAAACTGGTATTAGAAACAATTAGCCTGTTCACATAATTTACAGCGCATCGCAACACTTCCTCGTGTCATACCTCTTTGCCTACAAACTTTGACAAATAAATCAAAGTTTGTTGGCAGGGAGGTATGAAACGAGGAAGTGTTGCGAAGCGCATGAATGGGCTAAGTCGATGTAAATAGCGCGAACATTAAAAATGAAACCTATTGAAGAAAATTAGTTCAATGCGATTTGTATTGTAAATATTTATAAGGCCGATGCAAAGTAGCGTTCAATTTATTTCATGTTACTGTAAACGAATAATATACTATTCAAAAGGGTTGAAATGATTATTTTCAATAAATTATTATTGTTCCTTTGGTGTTTAATTTACATGCATATTCTAAACAGTGGGGGCATCCAACTTAAATTTTCACGCAAACCATACTAAAAATCTTGCTTAGTCTCGCCAGATGCAAGCTGAGAGCATTATAGGTAGGGAAATTAAAACCCATTAAGAGTTAACGATTAATCTAAACTTTTCGGTTATTCGTACCGTTATCCGATTTTTACCATGTAATAAATGTATACTACATTATTCAAAACATTTTTTGAAAAAGATAATTTGTCAGGTTACGATCGACGAGCAAATTCTTAGCCAACTGATCTTCAATTTGACAGTAAGTTGCAACTAATGTATTCTATGCATATTCCAATTTCACCTGCTAAAATATTACTTTGTATGTCACAATTGCGAGAACGGAAGCATTACGGGCATTTCTGAAGAATTTGGTAAATTGTATACTAAAATTTGTCAACGTCTGACTAATTCTAAAATGAATTAAAATTTAATTAAGGGTTACTTTGTAAAAAAATAAAATGTTCTCGGAAATAATGCTTACATAATCGAGCGCAGCCCGATGTGAAGTTAGCCCATTCATCAGTTAACACTGAAAGTACAACTTTATCCCAGCCCAACAAAGTTTCATCTTATACTACTAATATAATATTTGTGAAAGTGTGTTTGTTCGATTTTGATGAAGCTTTCACAAGTATAGATAGGTTTTATGGCCGAGAGTAACGTAGACTATGTGATATGTCCCTATCTCGTTAGGGGCTGAGCAGTTTCAAAACATGTTGGTTTCAAAGCATTCTACATTCAGCAAATCAAAGACAAATTTTCAATTTCGTTATTTGGTTTTGGTTTTTGAAGTGATACACTGCTATTTATAATGAGAAGAGTGATACACTGCTATAATATAATTAAAGTTCAAAAATTGGTGGATCAATTACAAAAGGATTTTTGGTGAACCCAGATGTTTTATGTCTTTGATCAAATGACAAAAGCGGGGGTTGAATCACATGCGCCTTTTGCTATTGCATAAGGACAGTTACCCAGATTAAATCGACGATATCCTAAGAGCTGAGAAACTGGATGTTCGTATCGATAAAGAGTTGTTCGATACTAGCATTGGAATTGATATAAATAATCAATCGTTCTATTATTGTGGTTGCAATGTTGTATGAAACTTCAAAAGTCTTAATTATCTTCGTAAATACGTACGAAGTACTTATCCGGATGGGGATAGATCAAGACGATTTTTTTACATTTTTTCTTTAATTTGCAAATTTTACAATATACTATACTAAAATTCTTGAGCACTAAAGTTGAATTCATAACATCGGGAGCGACTTAGCAAAAAATACCATAGTATTGCAGTAAGAATTTTTTCAACTCGAGTAGGGAACAATTAGGAAAATGAACAAAGAGAAACGAACAAGTAGTAGGAGGGGCTTAGCTATTTAAAGTGATTTGATTGATTGAGAGTTCGTAAATAAATACTATGGTATTTTTTGCTAAGTCGCTCCCGATGTTATGAATTCAACTTAATATTAATTGATATATTGTTGTTGTTGTATCGTACTGCTTTACATTACAAATCTGAACATGATCATCATTAGAACTTAAGAAAAAAATAACATATTAAAATTAAGTGAGGATGACAAATATATAGAAATTATAAATTCTGCATTTCTATTTAGAATAACAAGTTATCGAATTTCTGATACGGGGCTGTTCACAAATTACGTAACGCAATTTTTCCCGATTTTTAACCCCCTCCCTCCCCCTCGTAACAGATCGTAACAAATTGCGAGTAACCCCCCTCCCCCAGAAGAATAACGTAACGATTGAGTGTATTTTTATTATTGAATAGTGCGAATACCGGCCATATTAGTATGAAGATACAAAACACATACCCTATTTTCTAGTTGAAAGCAAAAATGTAGGAATCAGACTAAACATTGGCCAAGATTTAAGCCCTAGAGATGCTTTTGATAACTAATTTAGTAATTGAAAATGTTTATTTTTTGCGTACTTAAAGTAGAAGTTATCTCGAGAATGGTAAAGTTTATTTAATCACTAGACCTAGTGTGGTAATTACAGTAATACAATCGGTGTGAAGTTTCTGACAAAATTTGTCAAAGAGAATATTGAAGAAAGTGTACATATTTTTTTACAGTGTAATTCAATAAAAACAAATTGAAATGAAATATTACATGGAAAATGATTAAATAATTAATATATAAAAATAAACAACACAAAAATTTAAGTTGCACTTACAAATCTCAAATAAGAGCATTCGACAATTTTAGATTCTCAAAATTCATCGTGTTTTTGGCGAAAATGTTGTTCGAAAACGTGTGAATTTTGACTATCTTGGCACTTCAGAGCTTGTCAATTCATAGTGTTATATATCGATAGCTTATAGTATGAGCTATTTAATGTATATTATGTGATATGTCGGAAAACTCTAGGATAGCCCTGACAAAATAAATTGAACAACATTTTCGCCAAAAACGTGTGAATTTTGACTTTCTTGGCACTCAGAGCTTGTCAATTCATAGTGTTCCCCACTAGCCATTAATTTCACATTATCATATCGATAGCTTATAGTACGAGCTATTTAATGTTTATTATGTGGTATGTCGGAAAACTCTAGAATAGCCCTGACAAAATTAATTGAACGACATTTTCGCCAAAAACACGTGTGAATTTTTACAAGCTTAAATTTTCGATTGATTTTATTTATGATTTCTATGTGCAACTTAAAGTTTTGTGTTGTTTTATTAATTATTTTATCATTATCAACCTAAAATTTCGTTTCAATTTTTTTTATTCAATTACACTGTAAAAAAATATGTACACTTTCTTCAATATTCTGTTTGACAAATTTTGTCAGAAAATTTTGTCAGAAACTTCACACCGATAGTAATACACACAGTTATAGGTAATATAGATCGGTGTGAAGTTTCTGACAAAATTTTTTGACAAAATTTGTCAAAGAGAATATTGAAGAAAGTGTACATATTTTTTTACAGTGTAATTGAATAAAAAAAATTGAAACGAAATTTTAGGTTGATAATGGTTGATAATGATAAAATATTTAATAAAACAACACAAAACTTTAAGTTGCACATAGAAATCTTAAATAAAATCTATCGAAAATCTAAGCTTGTAAAAATTCACACGTTTTTTGGCGAAAATGTTGTTCAATTTATTTTGTCAGGGCTATCCTAGAGTTTTCCGACATATCCCATAATATACATTAAATAGCTCGTACTACAAGCTATCGATATGACAAGGTGAAATTAATGGCTAGTGGGGAACACTATGAATTGACAAGCTCTGAGTGCCAAGATAGTCAAAATTCACACGTTTTTTGGCGAAAATGTTGTTCAATTTATTTTGTCAGGGCTATCCTAGAGTTTTCCGACATATCGCATAATATACATTAAATAGCTCGTACTATAAGCTATCGATATGATAATGTGAAATTAATGGCTAGTGGGGAACACTATGAATTGACAAGCTCTGAGTGCCAAGATAGCCAAAATTCACACTTTTTTGGCGAAAATGTTGTTCAATTTATTTTGTCAGGGCTATCCTAGAGTTTTCCGACATATCCCATAATATACATTAAATAGCTCGTACTACAAGCTATCGATATGACAAGGTGAAATTAATGGCTAGTGGGGAACACTATGAATTGACAAGCTCTGAGTGCCAAGATAGTCAAAATTCACACGTTTTTTGGCGAAAATGTTGTTCAATTTATTTTGTCAGGGCTATCCTAGAGTTTTCCGACATATCCCATAATATACATTAAATAGCTCGTACTACAAGCTATCGATATGACAAGGTGAAATTAATGGCTAGTGGGGAACACTATGAATTGACAAGCTCTGAGTGCCAAGATAATCAAAATTCACACGTTTTTTGGCGAAAATGTTGTTCAATTTATTTTGTCAGGGCTATCCTAGAGTTTTCCGACATATCGCATAATATACATTAAATAGCTCGTACTATAAGCTATCGATATGATAATGTGAAATTAATGGCTAGTGGGGAACACTATGAATTGACAAGCTCTGAGTGCCAAGATAGCCAAAATTCACACTTTTTTGGCGAAAATGTTGTTCAATTTATTTTGTCAGGGCTATCCTAGAGTTTTCCGACATATCCCATAATATACATTAAATAGCTCGTACTATAAGCTATCGATATGACAAGGTGAAATTAATGGCTAGTGGGGAACACTATGAATTGACAAGCTCTGAGTGCCAAGATAGTCAAAATTCACACGTTTTTTGGCGAAAATGTTGTTCAATTTATTTTGTCAGGGCTATCCTAGAGTTTTCCGACATATCGCATAATATACATTAAATAGCTCGTACTATAAGCTATCGATATGATAATGTGAAATTAATGGCTAGTGGGGAACACTATGAATTGACAAGCTCTGAGTGCCAAGATAGCCAAAATTCACACTTTTTTGGCGAAAATGTTGTTCAATTTATTTTGTCAGGGCTATCCTTGAGTTTTCCGACATATCCCATAATATACATTAAATAGCTCGTACTACAAGCTATCGATATGACAATGTCAAATTAATGGCTAGTGGGGAACACTATGAATTGACAAGCTCTGAAGTGCCAAGATAGTCAAAATTCACACGTTTTTTGGCGAAAATGTTGTTCAATTTATTTTGTCAGGGCTATCCTAGAGTTTTCCGACATATCCCATAATATACATTAAATAGCTCGTACTACAAGCTATCGATATGACAATGTCAAATTAATGGCTAGTGGGGAACACTATGAATTGACAAGCTCTGAGTACCAAGATAGTCAAAATTCACACGTTTTTTGGCGAAAATGTTGTTCAATTTATTTTGTCAGGGCTATCCTAGAGTTTTCCGACATATCCCATAATATACATTAAATAGCTCGTACTACAAGCTATCGATATGACAATGTCAAATTAATGGCTAGTGGGGAACACTATGAATTGACAAGCTCTGAGTACCAAGATAGTCAAAATTCACACGTTTTTTGGCGAAAATGTTGTTCAATTTATTTTGTCAGGGCTATCCTAGAGTTTTCCGACATATCCCATAATATACATTAAATAGCTCGTACTACAAGCTATCGATATGACAATGTCAAATTAATGGCTAGTGGGGAACACTATGACTTGACAAGCTCTGAAGTGCCAAGATAGTCAAAATTCACACGTTTTTTGGCGAAAATGTTGTTCAATTTATTTTGTCAGGGCTATCCTAGAGTTTTCCGACATATCGCATAATATACATTAAATAGTTCATACTATAAGCTATCGATATGACAATGTCAAATTAATGGCTAGTGGGGAACACTATGAATTGACAAGCTCTGAAGTGCCAAGATAGTCAAAATTCACACGTTTTTTGGCGAAAATGTTGTTCAATTTATTTTGTCAGGGCTATCCTAGAGTTTTCCGACATATCCCATAATATACATTAAATAGCTCGTACTACAAGCTATCGATATGACAAGGTGAAATTAATGGCTAGTGGGGAACACTATGAATTGACAAGCTCTGAGTGCCAAGATAGTCAAAATTCACACGTTTTTTGGCGAAAATGTTGTTCAATTTATTTTGTCAGGGCTATCCTAGAGTTTTCCGACATATCCCATAATATACATTAAATAGCTCATACTACAAGCTATCGATATGACAAGGTGAAATTAATGGCTAGTGGGGAACACTATGAATTGACAAGCTCTGAGTGCCAAGATAGTCAAAATTCACACGTTTTTTGGCGAAAATGTTGTTCAATTTATTTTGTCAGGGCTATCCTAGAGTTTTCCGACATATCGCATAATATACATTAAATAGCTCGTACTATAAGCTATCGATATGATAATGTGAAATTAATGGCTAGTGGGGAACACTATGAATTGACAAGCTCTGAGTGCCAAGATAGCCAAAATTCACACTTTTTTGGCGAAAATGTTGTTCAATTTATTTTGTCAGGGCTATCCTAGAGTTTTCCGACATATCCCATAATATACATTAAATAGCTCGTACTACAAGCTATCGATATGACAAGGTGAAATTAATGGCTAGTGGGGAACACTATGAATTGACAAGCTCTGAGTGCCAAGATAGCCAAAATTCACACGTTTTTTGGCGAAAATGTTGTTCAATTTATTTTGTCAGGGCTATCCTAGAGTTTTCCGACATATCCCATAATATACATTAAATAGCTCGTACTACAAGCTATCGATATGACAAGGTGAAATTAATGGCTAGTGGGGAACACTATGAATTGACAAGCTCTGAGTGCCAAGATAGTCAAAATTCACACGTTTTTTGGCGAAAATGTTGTTCAATTTATTTTGTCAGGGCTATCCTAGAGTTTTCCGACATATCGCATAATATACATTAAATAGCTCGTACTATAAGCTATCGATATGATAATGTGAAATTAATGGCTAGTGGGGAACACTATGAATTGACAAGCTCTGAGTGCCAAGATAGCCAAAATTCACACTTTTTTGGCGAAAATGTTGTTCAATTTATTTTGTCAGGGCTATCCTAGAGTTTTCCGACATATCCCATAATATACATTAAATAGCTCGTACTATAAGCTATCGATATGACAAGGTGAAATTAATGGCTAGTGGGGAACACTATGAATTGACAAGCTCTGAGTGCCAAGATAGTCAAAATTCACACGTTTTTTGGCGAAAATGTTGTTCAATTTATTTTGTCAGGGCTATCCTAGAGTTTTCCGACATATCGCATAATATACATTAAATAGCTCGTACTATAAGCTATCGATATGATAATGTGAAATTAATGGCTAGTGGGGAACACTATGAATTGACAAGCTCTGAGTGCCAAGATAGCCAAAATTCACACTTTTTTGGCGAAAATGTTGTTCAATTTATTTTGTCAGGGCTATCCTTGAGTTTTCCGACATATCCCATAATATACATTAAATAGCTCGTACTACAAGCTATCGATATGACAATGTCAAATTAATGGCTAGTGGGGAACACTATGAATTGACAAGCTCTGAAGCGCCAAGATAGTCAAAATTCACACGTTTTTTGGCGAAAATGTTGTTCAATTTATTTTGTCAGGGCTATCCTAGAGTTTTCCGACATATCGCATAATATACATTAAATAGTTCATACTATAAGCTATCGATATGACAATGTCAAATTAATGGCTAGTGGGGAACACTATGAATTGACAAGCTCTGAAGTGCCAAGATAGTCAAAATTCACACGTTTTTTGGCGAAAATGTTGTTCAATTTATTTTGTCAGGGCTATCCTAGAGTTTTCCGACATATCCCATAATATACATTAAATAGCTCGTACTACAAGCTATCGATATGACAATGTCAAATTAATGGCTAGTGGGGAACACTATGAATTGACAAGCTCTGAGTACCAAGATAGTCAAAATTCACACGTTTTTTGGCGAAAATGTTGTTCAATTTATTTTGTCAGGGCTATCCTAGAGTTTTCCGACATATCCCATAATATACATTAAATAGCTCGTACTACAAGCTATCGATATGACAATGTCAAATTAATGGCTAGTGGGGAACACTATGAATTGACAAGCTCTGAGTACCAAGATAGTCAAAATTCACACGTTTTTTGGCGAAAATGTTGTTCAATTTATTTTGTCAGGGCTATCCTAGAGTTTTCCGACATATCCCATAATATACATTAAATAGCTCGTACTACAAGCTATCGATATGACAATGTCAAATTAATGGCTAGTGGGGAACACTATGACTTGACAAGCTCTGAAGTGCCAAGATAGTCAAAATTCACACGTTTTTTGGCGAAAATGTTGTTCAATTTATTTTGTCAGGGCTATCCTAGAGTTTTCCGACATATCGCATAATATACATTAAATAGTTCATACTATAAGCTATCGATATGACAATGTCAAATTAATGGCTAGTGGGGAACACTATGAATTGACAAGCTCTGAGTGCCAAGATAGTCAAAATTCACACGTTTTTTGGCGAAAATGTTGTTCAATTTATTTTGTCAGGGCTATCCTAGAGTTTTCCGACATATCCCATAATATACATTAAATAGCTCGTACTACAAGCTATCGATATGACAATGTCAAATTAATGGCTAGTGGGGAACACTATGAATTGACAAGCTCTGAGTACCAAGATAGTCAAAATTCACACGTTTTTTGGCGAAAATGTTGTTCAATTTATTTTGTCAGGGCTATCCTAGAGTTTTCCGACATATCCCATAATATACATTAAATAGCTCGTATTACAAGCTATCGATATGACAATGTCAAATTAATGGCTAGTGGGGAACACTATGACTTGACAAGCTCTGAAGTGCCAAGATAGTCAAAATTCACACGTTTTTTGGCGAAAATGTTGTTCAATTTATTTTGTCAGGGCTATCCTAGAGTTTTCCGACATATCGCATAATATACATTAAATAGTTCATACTATAAGCTATCGATATGACAATGTCAAATTAATGGCTAGTGGGGAACACTATGAATTGACAAGCTCTGAGTGCCAAGATAGTCAAAATTCACACGTTTTTTGGCGAAAATGTTGTTCAATTTATTTTGTCAGGGCTATCCTAGAGTTTTCCGACATATCCCATAATATACATTAAATAGTTCATACTATAAGCTATCGATATGATAATGTGAAATTAATGGCTAGTGGGGAACACTATGAATTGACAAGCTCTGAGTGCCAAGATAGCCAAAATTCACACTTTTTTGGCGAAAATGTTGTTCAATTTATTTTGTCAGGGCTATCCTAGAGTTTTCCGACATATCCCATAATATACATTAAATAGCTCGTACTACAAGCTATCGATATGACAAGGTGAAATTAATGGCTAGTGGGGAACACTATGAATTGACAAGCTCTGAGTGCCAAGATAGTCAAAATTCACACGTTTTTTGGCGAAAATGTTGTTCAATTTATTTTGTCAGGGCTATCCTAGAGTTTTCCGACATATCCCATAATATACATTAAATAGTTCATACTATAAGCTATCGATATGACAAGGTGAAATTAATGGCTAGTGGGGAACACTATGAATTGACAAGCTCTGAGTGCCAAGATAGCCAAAATTTACACTTTTTTGGCGAAAATGTTGTTCAATTTATTTTGTCAGGGCTATCCTTGAGTTTTCCGACATATCCCATAATATACATTAAATAGCTCGTACTACAAGCTATCGATATGACAATGTCAAATTAATGGCTAGTGGGGAACACTATGAATTGACAAGCTCTGAGTGCCAAGATAGTCAAAATTCACACGTTTTTTGGCGAAAATGTTGTTCAATTTATTTTGTCAGGGCTATCCTAGAGTTTTCCGACATATCCCATAATATACATTAAATAGTTCATACTATAAGCTATCGATATGATAATGTGAAATTAATGGCTAGTGGGGAACACTATGAATTGACAAGCTCTGAGTGCCAAGATAGCCAAAATTCACACTTTTTTGGCGAAAATGTTGTTCAATTTATTTTGTCAGGGCTATCCTAGAGTTTTCCGACATATCCCATAATATACATTAAATAGCTCGTACTACAAGCTATCGATATGACAAGGTGAAATTAATGGCTAGTGGGGAACACTATGAATTGACAAGCTCTGAGTGCCAAGATAGTCAAAATTC
>CAUVYM010000686.1:0-10000 GCA_963556165.1 Tipula helvola
GAATTACGCTGCAAATATGCTCGTACGATCAGATACATGTGTCATCATATTGGCAGATATTTTTATAGTTCCTTAAGAAACATTCACAAGTGAATGCGAAAGGAGCTGCATATAAAATCATTGACAAATATCTACAAATGTAGTATATTGATAACACATCACAATGCGATAATAGAAGAAAAGTGCATAATATAATTTATTGAAAAATCAATTATTATATCAATGAATCTCTTCTTTTACAAGTTCGGGTTCATTGGGTTTAACCTCTTAGTGGTTTCACGTACTGTTTAACTCTCTATTCAGAGTTCTTTCAACTTTCCCTCACGGTACTTGTTCGCTATCGGTCTCGTGGTTATATTTAGTCTTAGATGGAGTTTACCACCAACTTAGTGCTGCACTATCAAGCAACACGACTCTCTAGAGATATCTTCTTATACAAGATTATAGTCACTACGGGCCTGGCACCCTCTATGGGTAAATGGCCCCATTCAAGATGGACTTGAACATATAATCAAAATGCATAAGATGATAGATACTCCTTTACATTGAATTTCCATTCTACCAGTTATCAGTAAAAGGACTTAATGCTGGACTTTTCCCATTTCGCTCGCCGCTACTAAGGGAATCTTAGTTAATTTCTTTTCCTCTCCTAATTAATATGCTTAAATTCAGGAGGTAATCACATATGAGTTGAAGTCACAATTATTGTTAATAATTATAAAACGGATTTTAAAAACTACATCATAAATTATTATATAAATGACTTGCGTCTTTTACCGATTTATTATTACACAAATATTGTTTAATACAATATTGTAAATATAATAAAATATTTACATATCAAAAATTGTTAAATAATAATTTATTTAGCGAATATTAGTGACCCTCAACCATATGTGGTCCAAGCAGAGTATTATATACTATTAGCATGGACCGCAATGTGCGTTCAAAATGTTGATGTTCATGTGTCCTGCAGTTCACATAACTTCACGCAGTTTGCTGCGTTCTTCATCGACCCACGAGCCTAGTGATCCCCCGCTAAGAGTGATTATTTGTTTTATGTTTAGAAATAAAAACCAGTCTTTTCCATTCAAAAAGCGAAATACTTCAATCCTTAATATAATATTATCATTGATAAATTTATATTTGCAGAACTTCTGAAATGGTCAATTATTTTTATTCAATGTTTTGATCTTTAATTCTTTAATGATCCTTCCGCAGGTTCACCTACGGAAACCTTGTTACGACTTTTACTTCCTCTAAATATACAAGTTCGGTCAACTTTGGTAAAACAACCACAACACAAGAAGCATCACGGTGATCACCTCCGAGGACCTCACTAACATATTCAATCGGTAGTAGCGACGGGCGGTGTGTACAAAGGGCAGGGACGTAATCAATGCGAGCTTATGACCCGCACTTACTGGGAATTCCAGGTTTATGTGAACAGTTTCAGTCCACAATCCCAACCACGAAGGTGGTTCAGCGGTTTACCCGGTCTTTTTAGACTAGGAGGACACGTTGATACCTTCATTGTAGCGCGCGTGCAGCCCAGGACATCTAAGGGCATCACAGACCTGTTATTGCTCAATCTCATATTGCTAGACGCAATTTGTCTATTTAAGAAGCAAGTGTCTTATTAGGACAAACCACCAGGTATGACTCCACTTACAAACAACTCTTACGTATTAAAACCACACCTCGTTAGAAGCATAGTATAACAGAGGCAAAAATGTCTGCAAAGTTTCTACACCATAACCCTGCCGGCATCTAGTTAAGAAATTTGAGTCTCGTTCGTTATCGGAATTAACCAGACAAATCACTCCACGAACTAAGAACGGCCATGCACCACCACCCATAGATTCGAGAAAGAGCTATTAATCTGTCTTACTCATTTATGTTCGGACCTGGTAAGTTTCCCCGTGTTGAGTCAAATTAAGCCGCAGGCTCCACTCCTGGTGGTGCCCTTCCGTCAATTCCTTTAAGTTTCAACTTTGCAACCATACTTCCCCCGGAGCCCAAAAGCTTTGGTTTCCCGGAAAGCGACTGAAAGAGCCATATATGTAGCTCCATCCAATTGCTAGCTGGCATCGTTTATGGTTAGAACTAGGGCGGTATCTGATCGCCTTCGAACCTCTAACTTTCGTTCTTGATTAATGAAAACATCTTTGGCAAATGCTTTCGCTTATGTTAGTCTTACGACGGTCCACGAATTTCACCTCTCGCGCCGTAATACTAATGCCCCCAACTGCTTCTATTAATCATTACGTCTTGATCTAAAAACCAATTGAAAATAGAACAGACGTCTTATTCCATTATTCCATGCAGAGAATATTTAGGCACAAATGGCCTGCTTTAAGCACTCTAATTTGTTCAAAGTAATTGTACTGTTCTAGACCAGCACTCGGTAAAGAGCACTAATTTAGATTTATTACGCGGATAAACTTACGTTTAAGCCACTACAGTAATACGTCATAGCATCAAGATGATGTACGAACCCAGTTACGGTGTACCACCTGTGCTTGACACAAGTTCAACTACGAACGTTTTAACCGCAACAACTTTAATATACGCTATTGGAGCTGGAATTACCGCGGCTGCTGGCACCAGACTTGCCCTCCAATTGTTCCTTGTTAAAGGATTTAAAGTGTACTCATTCCAATTACAGGGCCTCGGATTGAGTCCTGTATTGTTATTTTTCGTCACTACCTCCCCGTGCTGGGATTGGGTAATTTACGCGCCTGCTGCCTTCCTTAGATGTGGTAGCCGTTTCTCAGGCTCCCTCTCCGGAATCGAACCCTGATTCCCCGTTACCCGTTGCAACCATGGTAGTCCTAGATACTACCATCAATAGTTGATAGGGCAGACATTTGAAAGATCTATCGCCGGTACTGGACCATGCGATCTACATGTTATTCAGATTCATCTTATTAACGACACAGTATATAAATATACCTTAATGTATCGATTGATTTTAATCTAATAAAAGCACACGTTCCTTGCGGTCCGTGATTATGTGCATGTATTAGCTCTAGAATTACCACAGTTATCCATGTAACTATGTATACGATCTAATAAATCATAACTGATATACTGAGCCTTTTGCGGTTTCACTGTTCGAGAGTGTGTACTTAGACATGCATGGCTTAATCTTTGAGACAAGCATATAACTACTGGCAGGATCAACCAGAATGTAAATTATGATTTTGCTCATAAAATTGTAATCATTTTATGAACTAATTTATAACTTTTCGTATTAAATTTAATTTCAAACCAATACAATTCATATGATAAACTTAGGTTTATTCGTTTAATTTTTTTCATTAAAGGTGCAAATATTTATTTGTTCCTATTTCCAAATTATATGTGAATAGGAATTTTGTTCTTACTGATACAAAATTCTCACATTAACCAAATAAAATATCAAGATTCGAAATTCATTAAAAAATAAATTTTTAAATTTATTTTTTTTTTCTCATCTCAATATACTTACAGACCAACCGAATAACAAAATCAAAAAACAAAATTTTTTTTTTTTTTTAATACAAATTTTTGTTCTCGCTTTGTTTTAATGTGTTAATAAATCTAATACAAAATTATTTTTATCATAAAAAATAAATTTTTTTTTTTTTTATAATCCAAATTTTTGTTCTCGCTTTGTGATTTTCATACATACATTTTCATACATTTATTTTTATCATAAAAAATAAAAAAATTTTTTTTTTATAATCCAAATTTTTGTTCTCGCTTTGTGATTTTCATGTTAAAGTAAAGAGCACAACATAAAAAATGAAACCATAGGATTTTTTTTTTTTTTGAAAAATTCAAAATTCATTATTTATTTATCGATTTGCTTATAATTAACCACATGAATTTATTAAATGTGTTAATAAATCTAATACAAAATTATTTTTATCATAAAAAATAATTTTTTTTTTTTTTTTATAATCCAAATTTTTGTTCTCGCTTTGTTATTTTCATGTTAAAGTAAAGAGCACAACATAAAAAATGAAACCATCGAATTTTTTTTTTTTTTCGAAATCCATTAACCACATGAATTTATTAAATGTGCTAATAAATCTAATACAAAATTATTTTTATCATAAAAAATAAATTTTTTTTTTTTTTATAATCCAAATTTTTGTTCTCGCTTTGTGATTTTCATGTTAAAGTAAAGAGCACAACATAAAAAATGAAACCATCGGATTTTTTATTTTTTTGAAAAATTCAAAATTCATTATTTATTTATCGATTTGCTTATAATTAACCACTTGAATTTATTAAATGTGTTAATAAATGTAATACAAAATTATTTTTATCATAAAAAATAAAAAACATTTTTTTTTTATAATCCAAATTTTTGTTCTCGCTTTGTGATTTTCATGTTAAAGTAAAGAGCACAACATAAAAAATGAAACCTTCGGATTTAAATGGAAAAAATACCAACAACACATAGTGTTCCCAAGCAGTCAACCATCTAAGTACTAACTATGCCCAATGTTGTTTGACTTCGGTGATCGGACGAGAACCGGTACGTAAACATGGTATGGTCGTTGACTACAGGAATATTATGTTAGGTCGCAATTATGTATGTCAATATCTTTTGTTTCATTTTAAACATGTTACATTTTATATACAACTTTGACTTATATGTGAACATAATAAGATCGTATATTACATTTAACATTATTATTATTTATACGACCAATCTATGATTAAAGCATGTTTTAGGTATCAGTATGATGGCTGATATTCCCTATTCACACTACTCCACCCGTAACTATGTCGTTTACAATTTGGCTTTATATTCATAAATGATCTCTTAACATAAAAAATGAATCCATCGGATTTTTTTTTTTTTTGAAAAATTCAAAATTCATTATTTATTTATCGATTTTCTTATAATTAACCACATGAATTTATTAAATGTGTTAATAAATCTAATAAAAAATTATTTTTATCATAAAAAATAAATTTTTTTTTTTTTTATAATCCAAATTTTTGTTCTCGCTTTGTGATTTTCATGTTAAAGTAAATTTGCTTATAATTAACCACATGAATTTATTAAATGTGTTAATAAATCTAATACATAATTATTTTTATCATAAAAAATAATTTTTTTTTTTTTTATAATCCAAATTTTTGTTCTCGCTTTGTGATTTTCATGTTAAAGTAAAGAGCACAACATAAAAAATGAAACCATCGGATTTTTTTTTTTTTCAAAAATTCAAAATTCATTATTTATTTATCGATTTGCTTATAATTAACCACATGAATTTATTAAATGTGTTAATAAATCTAATAAAAAATTATTTTTATCATAAAAAATAAAATTTTTTTTTTTTATAATCCAAATTTTTGTTCTCGCTTTGTGATTTTCATGTTAAAGTAAAGAGCACAACATAAAAAATGATACCATCGGATTTTTTTTTTTTTTTCAAAAATTCAAAATTCATTATTTATTTATCGATTTGCTTATAATTAACCACATGAATTTATTAAATGTGTTAATAAATCTAATACATAATTATTTTTATCATAAAAAATAAAATTTTTTTTTTTTATAATCCAAATTTTTGTTCTCGCTTTGTGATTTTCATGTTAAAGTAAAGAGCACAACATAAAAAATGAAACCATCGGATTTTTTTTTTTTCAAAAATTCAAAATTCATTATTTATTTATCGATTTGCTTATAATTAACCACATGAATTTATTAAATGTGTTAATAAATCTAATAAAAAATTATTTTTATCATAAAAAATAATTTTTTTTTTTTTTTATAATCCAAATTTTTGTTCTCGCTTTGTGATTTTCATGTTAAAGTAAATTTGCTTATAATTAACCACATGAATTTATTAAATGTGTTAATAAATCTAATACATAATTATTTTTATCATAAAAAATAAAAAACATTTTTTTTTTATAATCCAAATTTTTGTTCTCGCTTTGTGATTTTCATGTTAAAGTAAAGAGCACAACATAAAAAATGAAACCATCGGATTTAAATGGAAAAAATACCAACAACACATAGTGTTCCCAAGCAGTCAACCATCTAAGTACTAACTATGCCCAATGTTGTTTGACTTCGGTGATCGGACGAGAACCGGTACGTAAACATGGTATGGTCGTTGACTACAGGAATATTATGTTAGGTCGCAATTATGTTGTCAATATCTTTTGTTTCATTTTAAACATGTTACATTTTATATACAACTTTGACTTATATGTGAACATAATAAGATCGTATATTACATTTAACATTATTATTATTTATACGACCAATCTATGATTAAAGCATGTTTTAGGTATCAGTATGATGGCTGATATTCCCTATTCACACTACTCCACCCGTAACTATGTCGTTTACAATTTGGCTTTATATTCATAAATGATCTCTTAACATAAAAAATGAATCCATCGGATTTTTTTTTTTTTGAAAAATTCAAAATTCATTATTTATTATCGATTTGCTTATAATTAACCACATGAATTTATTAAATGTGTTAATAAATCTAATATCAGGGGTACAAATTGAAAATGCGGGATTGATAACAGATGGCGTTACTAACGCTATACGCATCAGGCAGTACTGTGACTATGTTCATGTCAAAGCTACGTCTTATAGCTTTAATTTTCAGTATGTGTCAATTTGTCGCAGTGTCAAATTCATAGTTTTTTTGAGCTCTCAATATGTCGAGTTTCGTGCCAACAAAACAGCATTTGCGGGAAGTTTTAATTTACTTCTTTAATTTGAAGAAAAGTGCTGCTGAAGCACATCGATTGGTCTCCGAGACTTATCCGAGTCATGTTCCATCGGTTTCAACGTGCGAGAGATGGTTTGTGCGGTTTAGAAGTGGTGATTTTGACGTTGAGGACAAAGAGCGGCCGGGCCAAGTGAAAAAGTTTGAGAATGCTGAATTGGAGGCAATACTCAATGAAGACTCGTGTCAAACTCAACAAGAGCTCGCAGATTCATTGGGAGTGACACAACAAGCCATTTCCCATCGTATAAAAGCCCTCGGAATGATCCAAAAGCAAGGACATTGGGTGCCGTATGAGCTGAAGCCGAGAGACGTCGAGCGCCGTTTTTTTGCATGCGAACTGCTGCTCGAACGGCAAAAACGGAAGGGTTTTTTGCATCGCATTGTCACTGGTGATGAAAAGTGGATCCGTTACGATAACCCGAAGCGCAAAAAATCATATGGTTACCCCGGCCATGCATCATCATCGACGGCCAAACCAAATATTCACGGCGCCAAGCTCATGCTCTGTATTTGGTGGGACCAGCTGGGTGTGGTGTATTATGAGCTATTGAAATCGAACGAAACCATCACAGGAGCACTATACCGAACTCAATTGATGCGTTTGAGCCGCGCACTCAAAGAAAAACGGCCACAATACGAGCAAAGACACGACAAAGTAATTTTGCAACATGACAACGCTCGGCCACATGTTGCAGCGCCGGTCAAAACATACCTACAAACGCTGAAATGGGAAGTCTTACCCCACCCGCCGTATAGCCCAGACATTGCTCCTTCCGATTACCACCTTTTCCGATCGATGACACATGGCCTAGCTGACCAGCGCTTCCATTCTTACGAAGAAGCCCAAAAATGGGTCGATGACTGGATAGCAGCCAAGCCGGCCGAATTTTTTCGCGACGGTATCCGTAAATTGCCAGAAAGATGGGAAAAAGTTGTGGCTAGCGATGGACAATACTTTGAATAATTCATTTGTTACCATTTTTTCAGAATAAACGTTCAAAAATAGAAAAAAATCCCGCATTTTCAATTTGTACTCCTGATACATAATTATTTTTATCATAAAAAATAAATTTTTTTTTTTTTATAATCCAAATTTTTGTTCTCGCTTTGTGATTTTCATGTTAAAGTAAAGAGCACAACATAAAAAATGAAACCATCGGATTTTTTTTTTTCAAAAATTCAAAATTCATTATTTATTTATCGATTTGCTTATAATTAACCACATGAATTTATTAAATGTGTTAATAAATCTAATACATAATTATTTTTATCATAAAAAATAAAATTTTTTTTTTTTATAATCCAAATTTTTGTTCTCGCTTTGTGATTTTCATGTTAAAGTAAAGAGCACAACATAAAAAATGAAACCATCGGATTTTTTTTTTTCAAAAATTCAAAATTCATTATTTATTTATCGATTTGCTTATAATTAACCACATGAATTTATTAAATGTGTTAATAAATCTAATAAAAAATTATTTTTATCATAAAAAATAAATTTTTTTTTTTTTTTGTAATCCAAATTTTTGTTCTCGCTTTGTGATTTTCATGTTAAAGTAAATTTGCTTATAATTAACCACATGAATTTATTAAATGTGTTAATAAATCTAATACATAATTATTTTTATCATAAAAAATAAATTTTTTTTTTTTTATAATCCAAATTTTTGTTCTCGCTTTGTGATTTTCATGTTAAAGTAAAGAGCACAACATAAAAAATGAAACCATCGGATTTTTTTTTTTTTTCAAAAATTCAAAATTCATTATTTATTTATCGATTTGCTTATAATTAACCACATGAATTTATTAAATGTGTTAATAAATCTAATAAAAAATTATTTTTATCATTTATCAACGTAATTTGCTTATAATTAACCACATGAATTTATTAAATGTGTTAATAAATCTAATAAAAAATTATTTTTATCATAAAAAATAAAATTTTTTTTTTTTTATAATCCAAATTTTTGTTCTCGCTTTGTGATTTTCATGTTAAAGTAAAGAGCACAACATAAAAAATGAAACCATCGGATTTTTTTTTTTTCAAAAATTCAAAATTCATTATTTATTTATCGATTTGCTTATAATTAACCACATGAATTTATTAAATGTGTTAATAAATCTAATACATAATTATTTTTATCATAAAAAATAAAATTTTTTTTTTTATGATCCAAATTTTTGTTCTCGCTTTGTGATTTTCATGTTAAAGTAAAGAGCACAACATAAAAAATGAAACCATCGGATTTTTTTTTTTCAAAAATTCAAAATTCATTATTTATTTATCGATTTGCTTATAATTAACCACATGAATTTATTAAATGTGTTAATAAATCTAATAAAAAATTATTTTTATCATAAAAAATAATTTTTTTTTTTTTTTATAATCCAAATTTTTGTTCTCGCTTTGTGATTTTCATGTTAAAGTAAATTTGCTTATAATTAACCACATGAATTTATTAAATGTGTTAATAAATCTAATACATAATTATTTTTATCATAAAAAATAATTTTTTTTTTTTTATAATCCAAATTTTTGTTCTCGCTTTGTGATTTTCATGTTAAAGTAAAGAGCACAACATAAAAAATGAAACCATCGGATTTTTTTTTTTTTTTCAAAAATTCAAAATTCATTATTTATTTATCGATTTGCTTATAATTAACCACATGAATTTATTAAATGTGTTAATAAATCTAATAAAAAATTATTTTTATCATAAAAAATAAAATTTTTTTTTTTTATAATCCAAATTTTTGTTCTCGCTTTGTGATTTTCATGTTAAAGTAAAGAGCACAACATAAAAAATGATACCATCGGATTTTTTTTTTTTTTGAAAAATTCAAAATTCATTATTTATTTATCGATTTGCTTATAATTAACCACATGAATTTATTAAATGTGTTAATAAATCTAATACAAAATTATTTTTATCATAAAAAATAAAATTTTTTTTTTTTTATAATCCAAATTTTTGTTCTCGCTTTGTGATTTTCATGTTAAAGTAAAGAGCACAACATAAAAAATGAAACCATCGGATTTTTTTTTTTTGAAAAATTCAAAATTCATTATTTATTTATCGATTTGCTTATAATTAACCACATGAATTTATTAAATGTGTTAATAAATCAAATACAAAATTATTTTTATCATAAAAAATAAAAAAATTTTTTTTTTTATAATCCAAATTTTTGTTCTCGCTTTGTGATTTTCATGTTAAAGTAAAGAGCACAACATA
>CAUVYM010000686.1:15000-21761 GCA_963556165.1 Tipula helvola
CCTCTCCTAATTAATATGCTTAAATTCAGGAGGTAATCACATATGAGTTGAAGTCACAATTATTGTTAATAATTATAAAACGGATTTTAAAAACTACATCATAAATTATTATATAAATGACTTGCGTCTTTTACCGATTTATTATTACACAAATATTGTTTAATACAATATTGTAAATATAATAAAATATTTACATATCAAAAATTGTTAAATAATAATTTATTTAGCGAATATTAGTGACCCTCAACCATATGTGGTCCAAGCAGAGTATTATATACTATTAGCATGGACCGCAATGTGCGTTCAAAAATGTTGATGTTCATGTGTCCTGCAGTTCACATAACTTCACGCAGTTTGCTGCGTTCTTCATCGACCCACGAGCCTAGTGATCCCCGCTAAGAGTGATTATTTTGTTTATGTTTAGAAATAAAAACCAGTCTTTTCCATTCAAAAAGCGAAATACTTCAATCCTTAATATAATATTTATCATTGATAAATTTATATTTTGCAGAACTTCTGAAATGGTCAATTATTTTTATTCAATGTTTTGATCTTTAATTCTTTAATGATCCTTCCGCAGGTTCACCTACGGGAAACCTTGTTACGACTTTTACTTCCTCTAAATATACAAGTTCGGTCAACTTTGGTAAAACAACCACAACACAAGAAGCATCACGGTGATCACCTCCGAGGACCTCACTAACATATTCAATCGGTAGTAGCGACGGGCGGTGTGTACAAAGGGCAGGGACGTAATCAATGCGAGCTTATGACCCGCACTTACTGGGAATTCCAGGTTTATGTGAACAGTTTCAGTCCACAATCCCAACCACGAAGGTGGTTCAGCGGTTTACCCGGTCTTTTTAGACTAGGAGGACACGTTGATACCTTCATTGTAGCGCGCGTGCAGCCCAGGACATCTAAGGCATCACAGACCTGTTATTGCTCAATCTCATATTGCTAGACGCAATTTGTCTATTTAAGAAGCAGTGTCTTATTAGGACAAACCACCAGGTATGACTCCACTTACAAACAACTCTTACGTATTAAAACCACACCTCGTTAGAAGCATAGTATAACAGAGGCAAAAATGTCTGCAAAGTTTCTACACCATAACCCTGCCGGCATCTAGTAAGAAATTTGAGTCTCGTTCGTTATCGGAATTAACCAGACCAAATCACTCCACGAACTAAGAACGGCCATGCACCACCACCATAGATTCGAGAAAGAGCTATTAATCTGTCTTACTCATTTATGTTCGGACCTGGTAAGTTTCCCCGTGTGAGTCAAATTAAGCCGCAGGCTCCACTCCTGGTGGTGCCCTTCCGTCAATTCCTTTAAGTTTCAACTTTGCAACCATACTTCCCCCGAGCCCAAAAGCTTTGGTTTCCCGGAAAGCGACTGAAAGAGCCATATATGTAGCTCCATCCAATTGCTAGCTGGCATCGTTTATGGTTAGAACTAGGGCGGTATCTGATCGCCTTCGAACCTCTAACTTTCGTTCTTGATTAATGAAAACATCTTTGGCAAATGCTTTCGCTTATGTTAGTCTTACGACGGTCCACGAATTTCACCTCTCGCGCCGTAATACTAATGCCCCCAACTGCTTCTATTAATCATTTACGTCTTGATCTAAAAACCAATTGAAAATAGAACAGACGTCTTATTCCATTATTCATGCAGAGAATATTTTAGGCACAATGGCCTGCTTTAAGCACTCTAATTTGTTCAAAGTAATTGTACTGTTCTAGACCAGCACTCGGTAAAGAGCACTAATTTAGATTTATTACGCGGATAAACTTACGTTTAAGCCACTACAGTAATACGTCATAGCATCAAGATGATGTACGAACCCAGTTACGGTGTACCACCTGTGCTTGACACAAGTTCAACTACGAACGTTTTAACCGCAACAACTTTATATACGCTATTGGAGCTGGAATTACCGCGGCTGCTGGCACCAGACTTGCCCTCCAATTGTTCCTTGTTAAAGGATTTAAAGTGTACTCATTCCAATTACAGGGCCTCGGATGAGTCCTGTATTGTTATTTTTCGTCACTACCTCCCCGTGCTGGGATTGGGTAATTTACGCGCCTGCTGCCTTCCTTAGATGTGGTAGCCGTTTCTCAGGCTCCCTCTCCGGAATCGAACCCTGATCCCCGTTACCGTTGCAACCATGGTAGTCCTAGATACTACCATCAATAGTTGATAGGGCAGACATTTGAAAGATCTATCGCCGGTACTGGACCATGCGATCTACATGTTATTCAGATTCATCTATTAACGACACAGTATATAAAATATACTTAATGTATCGATTGATTTTAATCTAATAAAGCACACGTTCCTTGCGGTCCGTGATTATGTGCATGTATTAGCTCTAGAATTACCACAGTTATCCATGTAACTATGTATACGATCTAATAAATCATAACTGATATACTGAGCCTTTTGCGGTTTCACTGTTCGAGAGTGTGTACTTAGACATGCATGGCTTAATCTTGAGACAAGCATATAACTACTGGCAGGATCAACCAGAATGTAAATTATGATTTTGCTCATAAAATTGTAATTCATTTTATGAACTAATTTATAACTTTCGTATTAAATTAATTTCAAACCAATACAATTCATATGATAAACTTAGGTTTATTCGTTTAATTTTTTCATTAAAGGTGCAAATATTTATTTGTTCCTATTTCCAATTATATGTGAATAGGAATTTTGTTCTTACTGATACAAATTCTCACATTAACCAAATAAAATATCAAGATTCGAAATTCATTAAAAAATAAATTTTAAATTTTTTTTTTTTTTCTCATCTCAATATACTTACAGACCAAACGAATAACAAAATCAAAAAACAAAATTTTTTTTTTTTTTTAATAAATTTTTTTTTTTTTTTTAATACAAATTTTTGTTCTCGCTTTGTTTTAATGTGTTAATAAATCTAATACAAAATTATTTTTATCATAAAAAATAATTTTTTTTTTTTTTATAATCCAAATTTTTGTTCTCGCTTTGTGATTTTCATACATACATTTTCATACATTTATTTTTATCATAAAAAATAAAAAATTTTTTTTTTTTATAATCCAAATTTTTGTTCTCGCTTTGTGATTTTCATGTTAAAGTAAAGAGCACAACATAAAAAATGAAACCATCGGATTTTTTTTTTTTTGAAAAATTCAAAATTCATTATTTATTTATCGATTTGCTTATAATTAACCACATGAATTTATTAAATGTGTTAATAAATCTAATACAAAATTATTTTTATCATAAAAAATAATTTTTTTTTTTTTTTTATAATCCAAATTTTTGTTCTCGCTTTGTTATTTTCATGTTAAAGTAAAGAGCACAACATAAAAATGAAACATCGAATTTTTTTTTTTTTTCGAAATCCATTAACCACATGAATTTATTAAATGTGCTAATAAATCTAATACAAAATTATTTTTATCATAAAAAATAAATTTTTTTTTTTTTTTATAATCCAAATTTTTGTTCTCGCTTTGTGATTTTCATGTTAAAGTAAAGAGCACAACATAAAAAATGAAACCATCGGATTTTTTTTTTTTTTGAAAAATTCAAAATTCATTATTTATTTATCGATTTGCTTATAATTAACCACTTGAATTTATTAAATGTGTTAATAAATCTAATACAAAATTATTTTTATCATAAAAAATAAAAAACATTTTTTTTTTATAATCCAAATTTTTGTTCTCGCTTTGTGATTTTCATGTTAAAGTAAAGAGCACAACATAAAAATGAAACCATCGGATTTAAATGGAAAAAATACCAACAACACATAGTGTTCCCAAGCAGTCAACCATCTAAGTACTAACTATGCCCAATGTTGTTTGACTTCGGTGATCGGACGAGAACCGGTACGTAAACATGGTATGGTCGTTGACTACAGGAATATTATGTTAGGTCGCAATTATGTATGTCAATATCTTTTGTTTCATTTTAAACATGTTACATTTTATATACAACTTTGACTTATATGTGAACATAATAAGATCGTATATTACATTTAACATTATTATTATTTATACGACCAATCTATGATTAAAGCATGTTTTAGGTATCAGTATGATGGCTGATATTCCCTATTCACACTACTCCACCCGTAACTATGTCGTTTACAATTTGGCTTTATATTCATAAATGATCTCTTAACATAAAAAATGAATCCATCGGATTTTTTTTTTTTTGAAAAATTCAAAATTCATTATTTATTTATCGATTTGCTTATAATTAACCACATGAATTTATTAAATGTGTTAATAAATCTAATAAAAAATTATTTTTATCATAAAAAATAAATTTTTTTTTTTTTTATAATCCAAATTTTTGTTCTCGCTTTGTGATTTTCATGTTAAAGTAAATTTGCTTATAATTAACCACATGAATTTATTAAATGTGTTAATAAATCAAATACAAAATTATTTTTATCATAAAAAATAAAAAATTTTTTTTTTTTATAATCCAAATTTTTGTTCTCGCTTTGTGATTTTCATGTTAAAGTAAAGAGCACAACATAAAAAATGAAACCATCGGATTTTTTTTTTTTTGAAAAATTCAAAATTCACTATTTATTTATCGATTTGCTTATAATTAACCACATGAATTTACCATCGGATTTTTTTTTTTTTGAATAATTCAAAATTCATTATTTATTTATCGATTTGCTTATAATTAACCACATGAATTTATTAAATGTGTTAATAAATCTAATACAAAATTATTTTTATCATAAAAAATAAAATTTTTTTTTTTTTATAATCCAAATTTTTGTTCTCGCTTTGTGATTTTCATGTTAAAGTAAAGAGCACAACATAAAAAATGAAACCATCGGATTTTTTTTTTTTTGAAAAATTCAAAATTCATTATTTATTTATCGATTTGCTTATAATTAACCACATGAATTAATTAAATGTGTTAATAAATCTAATACAAAATTATTTTTATCATAAAAAATAAAAATTTTTTTTTTTTATAATCCAAATTTTTGTTCTCCCTTTGTGATTTTCATGTTAAAGTAAAGAGCACAACATAAAAAATGAAACCATCGGATTTTTTTTTTTTTTTGAAAAATTCAAAATTCACTATTTATTTATCGATTTGCTTATAATTAACCACATGAATTTATTAAATGTGTTAATAAATCTAATACAAAATTATTTTTATCATAAAAAATAAAATTTTTTTTTTTTTTATAATCCAAATTTTTGTTCTCGCTTTGTGATTTTCATGTTAAAGTAAAGAGCACAACATAAAAAATGAAACCATCGGATTTTTTTTTTTTTCAAAAATTCAAAATTCATTATTTATTTATCGATTTGCTTATAATTAACCACTTGAATTTATTAAATGTGTTAATAAATGTAATACAAAATTATTTTTATCATAAAAAATAAAAAACATTTTTTTTTTATAATCCAAATTTTTGTTCTCGCTTTGTGATTTTCATGTTAAAGTAAAGAGCACAACATAAAAAATGAAACCATCGGATTTAAATGGAAAAAATACCAACAACACATAGTGTTCCCAAGCAGTCAACCATCTAAGTACTAACTATGCCCAATGTTGTTTGACTTCGGAGATCGAACGAGAACCGGTACGTAAACATGGTATGGTCGTTGACTACAGGAATATTATGTTAGGTCGCAATTATGTATGTCAATATCTTTTGTTTCATTTTAAACATGTTACATTTTATATACAACTTTGACTTATATGTGAACATAATAAGATCGTATATTACATTTAACATTATTATTATTTATACGACCAATCTATGATTAAAGCATGTTTTAGGTATCAGTATGATGGCTGATATTCCCTATTCACACTACTCCACCCGTAACTATGTCGTTTACAATTTGGCTTTATATTCATAAATGATCTCTTAACATAAAAAATGAATCCATCGGATTTTTTTTTTTTTTGAAAAATTCAAAATTCATTATTTATTATCGATTTGCTTATAATAACCACATGAATTTATTAAATGTGTTAATAAATCTAATACATAATTATTTTTATCATAAAAAATAAATTTTTTTTTTTTTATAATCCAAATTTTTGTTCTCGCTTTGTGATTTTCATGTTAAAGTAAAGAGCACAACATAAAAAATGAAACCATCGGATTTTTTTTTTTCAAAAATTCAAAATTCATTATTTATTTATCGATTTCCTTATAATTAACCACATGAATTTATTAAATGTGTTAATAAATCTAATACATAATTATTTTTATCATAAAAATAAAATTTTTTTTTTTTATAATCCAAATTTTTGTTCTCGCTTTGTGATTTTCATGTTAAAGTAAAGAGCACAACATAAAAAATGAAACCATCGGATTTTTTTTTCAAAAATTCAAAATTCATTATTTATTTATCGATTTGCTTATAATTAACCACATGAATTTATTAAATGTGTTAATAATCTAATAAAAAATTATTTTTATCATAAAAAATAAATTTTTTTTTTTTTATAATCCAAATTTTTGTTCTCGCTTTGTGATTTTCATGTTAAAGTAAATTTGCTTATAATTAACCACATGAATTTATTAAATGTGTTAATAAATCAAATACAAAATTATTTTTATCATAAAAAATAAAAAAATTTTTTTTTTATAATCCAAATTTTTGTTCTCGCTTTGTGATTTTCATGTTAAAGTAAAGAGCACAACATAAAAAATGAAAACCATCGGATTTTTTTTTTTTTTGAAAAATTCAAAATTCACT
>CAUVYM010000687.1:0-61846 GCA_963556165.1 Tipula helvola
GGTGGCGTTACTGTACTACGTAGTATACCACGAGACCGTAATTTTGTGCAAACAAATTTTTTGTTAAAATTTTAATATTTTATTGGCTTAATCGATGCTCTAGATTATCAGAATTATGATAAAAATAATTTTAATATAAATTTATATAAACACATTTAATAAATGCGTGCTCTTTCGGTGGCGTACTGTACTACGTAGTATACTACGAGACCGTAATTTTGTGCAAACAAATTTTTTGTTAAAATTTTATTATTTTATTGGCTTAATCGATGCTCTAGATTATCAGAATTATGATAAAAATAATTTTAATATAAATTTATATAAACACATTTAATAAATGCGTGCTCTTTCGGTGGCGTACTGTACTACGTAGTATACCACGAGACCGTAATTTTGTGCAAACAAATTTTTTGTTAAAATTTTATTATTTTATTGGCTTAATCGATGCTCTAGATTATCAGAATTATGATAAAAATAATTTTAATATAAATTTATATAAACACATTTAATAAATGCGTGCTCTTTCGGTGGCGTACTGTACTACGTAGTATACTACGAGACCGTAATTTTGTGCAAACAAATTTTTTGTTAAAATTTTATTATTTTATTGGCTTAATCGATGCTCTAGATTATCAGAATTATGATAAAAATAATTTTAATATAAATTTATATAAACACATTTAATAAATGCGTGCTCTTTCGGTGGCGTACTGTACTACGTAGTATACTACGAGACCGTAATTTTGTGCAAACAAATTTTTTGTTAAAATTTTATTATTTTATTGGCTTAATCGATGCTCTAGATTATCAGAATTATGATAAAAATAATTTTAATATAAATTTATATAAACACATTTAATAAATGCGTGCTCTTTCTGTGGCGTACTGTACTACGTAGTATACTACGAGACCGTAATTTTGTGCAAACAAATTTTTTGTTAAAATTTTATTATTTTATTGGCTTAATCGATGCTCTAGATTATCAGAATTATGATAAAAATAATTTTAATATAAATTTATATAAACACATTTAATAAATGCGTGCTCTTTCGGTGGCGTACTGTACTACGTAGTATACCACGAGACCGTAATTTTGTGCAAACAAATTTTTTGTTAAAATTTTAATATTTTATTGGCTTAATCGATGCTCTAGATTATCAGAATTATGATAAAAATAATTTTAATATAAATTTATATAAACACATTTAATAAATGCGTGCTCTTTCGGTGGCGTACTGTACTACGTAGTATACCACGAGACCGTAATTTTGTGCAAACAAATTTTTTGTTAAAATTTTATTATTTTATTGGCTTAATCGATGCTCTAGATTATCAGAATTATGATAAAAATAATTTTAATATAAATTTATATAAACACATTTAATAAATGCGTGCTCTTTCGGTGGCGTACTGTAATACGTAGTATACTACGAGACCGTAATTTTGTGCAAACAAATTTTTTGTTAAAATTTATTATTTTATTGGCTTAATCGATGCTCTAGATTATCAGAATTATGATAAAAATAATTTTAATATAAATTTATATAAACACATTTAATAAATGCGTGCTCTTTCGGTGGCGTACTGTACTACGTAGTATACCACGAGACCGTAATTTTGTGCAAACAAATTTTTTGTTAAAATTTTAATATTTTATTGGCTTAATCGATGCTCTAGATTATCAGAATTATGATAAAAATAATTTTAATATAAATTTATATAAACACATTTAATAAATGCGTGCTCTTTCGGTGGCGTACTGTACTACGTAGTATACTACGAGACCGTAATTTTGTGCAAACAAATTTTTTGTTAAAATTTGATTATTTTATTGGCTTAATCGATGCTCTAGATTATCAGAATTATGATAAAAATAATTTTAATATAAATTTATATAAACACATTTAATAAATGCGTGCTCTTTCGGTGGCGTACTGTACTACGTAGTATACCACGAGACCGTAATTTTGTGCAAACAAATTTTTTGTTAAAATTTTATTATTTTATTGGCTTAATCGATGCTCTAGATTATCAGAATTATGATAAAAATAATTTAATATAAATTTATATAAACACATTTAATAAATGCGTGCTCTTTCGGTGGCGTACTGTACTACGTAGTATACCACGAGACCGTAATTTTGTGCAAACAAATTTTTTGTTAAAATTTTAATATTTTATTGGCTTAATCGATGCTCTAGATTATCAGAATTATGATAAAAATAATTTTAATATAAATTTATATAAACACATTTAATAAATGCGTGCTCTTTCGGTGGCGTACTGTACTACGTAGTATACTACGAGACCGTAATTTTGTGCAAACAAATTTTTTGTTAAAATTTTATTATTTTATTGGCTTAATCGATGCTCTAGATTATCAGAATTATGATAAAAATAATTTTAATATAAATTTATATAAACACATTTAATAAATGCGTGCTCTTTCGGTGGCGTACTGTAATACGTAGTATACTACGAGACCGTAATTTTGTGCAAACAAATTTTTTGTTAAAATTTATTATTTTATTGGCTTAATCGAATGCTCTAGATTATCAGAATTATGATAAAAATAATTTTAATATAATTATATAAACACATTAATAAATGCGTGCTCTTTCGGTGGCGTACTGTACTACGTAGTATACCACGAGACCGTAATTTTGTGCAAACAAATTTTTGTTAAAATTTTAATATTTTATTGGCTTAATCGATGCTCTAGATTATCAGAATTATGATAAAAATAATTTTAATATAAATTTATATAAACACATTTAATAAATGCGTGCTCTTTCGGTGGCGTACTGTACTACGTAGTATACTACGAGACCGTAATTTTGTGCAAACAAATTTTTTGTTAAAATTTTATTATTTTATTGGCTTAATCGATGCTCTAGATTATCAGAATTATGATAAAAATAATTTTAATATAAATTTATATAAACACATTTAATAAATGCGTGCTCTTTCGGTGGCGTACTGTAATACGTAGTATACTACGAGACCGTAATTTTGTGCAAACAAATTTTTTGTTAAAATTTTATTATTTTATTGGCTTAATCGATGCTCTAGATTATCAGAATTATGATAAAAATAATTTTAATATAAATTTATATAAACACATTTAATAAATGCGTGCTCTTTCGGTGGCGTACTGTACTACGTAGTATACCACGAGACCGTAATTTTGTGCAAACAAATTTTTTGTTAAAATTTTAATATTTTATTGGCTTATCGATGCTCTAGATTATCAGAATTATGATAAAAATAATTTAATATAAATTTATATAAACACATTTAATAAATGCGTGCTCTTTCGGTGGCGTACTGTACTACGTAGTATACTACGAGACCGTAATTTTGTGCAAACAAATTTTTTGTTAAAATTTTATTATTTTATTGGCTTAATCGATGCTCTAGATTATCAGAATTATGATAAAAATAATTTTAATATAAATTTATATAAACACATTTAATAAATGCGTGCTCTTTCGGTGGCGTACTGTACTACGTAGTATACCACGAGACCGTAATTTTGTGCAAACAAATTTTTTGTTAAAATTTTATTATTTTATTGGCTTAATCGATGCTCTAGATTATCAGAATTATGATAAAAATAATTTTAATATAAATTTATATAAACACATTTAATAAATGCGTGCTCTTTCGGTGGCGTTACTGTACTACGTAGTATACCACGAGACCGTAATTTTGTGCAAACAAATTTTTTGTTAAAATTTTAATATTTTATTGGCTTAATCGATGCTCTAGATTATCAGAATTATGATAAAAATAATTTTAATATAAATTTATATAAACACATTTAATAAATGCGTGCTCTTTCGGTGGCGTACTGTACTACGTAGTATACTACGAGACCGTAATTTTGTGCAAACAAATTTTTGTTAAAATTTTATTATTTTATTGGCTTAATCGATGCTCTAGATTATCAGAATTATGATAAAATAATTTTAATATAAATTTATATAAACACATTTAATAAATGCGTGCTCTTTCGGTGGCGTACTGTAATACGTAGTATACTACGAGACCGTAATTTTGTGCAAACAAATTTTTGTTAAAATTTTATTATTTTATTGGCTTAATCGATGCTCTAGATTATCAGAATTATGATAAAAATAATTTTAATATAAATTTATATAAACACATTTAATAAATGCGTGCTCTTTCGGTGGCGTACTGTACTACGTAGTATACCACGAGACCGTAATTTTGTGCAAACAAATTTTTTGTTAAAATTTTAATATTTTATTGGCTTAATCGATGCTCTAGATTATCAGAATTATGATAAAAATAATTTTAATATAAATTTATATAAACACATTTAATAAATGCGTGCTCTTTCGGTGGCGTACTGTACTACGTAGTATACTACGAGACCGTAATTTTGTGCAAACAAATTTTTTGTTAAAATTTTATTATTTTATTGGCTTAATCGATGCTCTAGATTATCAGAATTATGATAAAAATAATTTTAATATAAATTTATATAAACACATTTAATAAATGCGTGCTCTTTCGGTGGCGTACTGTACTACGTAGTATACTACGAGACCGTAATTTTGTGCAAACAAATTTTTTGTTAAAATTTTATTATTTTATTGGCTTAATCGATGCTCTAGATTATCAGAATTATGATAAAAATAATTTTAATATAAATTTATATAAACACATTTAATAAATGCGTGCTCTTTCGGTGGCGTACTGTACTTCGTAGTATACCACGAGACCGTAATTTTGTGCAAACAAATTTTTTGTTAAAATTTTAATATTTTATTGGCTTAATCGATGCTCTAGATTATCAGAATTATGATAAAAATAATTTTAATATAAATTTATATAAACACATTTAATAAATGCGTGCTCTTTCGGTGGCGTACTGTACTACGTAGTATACTACGAGACCGTAATTTTGTGCAAACAAATTTTTTGTTAAAATTTTATTATTTTATTGGCTTAATCGATGCTCTAGATTATCAGAATTATGATAAAAATAATTTTAATATAAATTTATATAAACACATTTAATAAATGCGTGCTCTTTCGGTGGCGTACTGTACTACGTAGTATACCACGAGACCGTAATTTTGTGCAAACAAATTTTTTGTTAAAATTTTATTATTTATTGGCTTAATCGATGCTCTAGATTATCAGAATTATGATAAAAATAATTTTAATATAAATTTATATAAACACATTTAATAAATGCGTGCTCTTTCGGTGGCGTACTGTACACGTAGTATACACGAGACCGTAATTTTGTGCAAACAAATTTTTTGTTAAAATTTTAATATTTTATTGGCTTAATCGATGCTCTAGATTATCAGAATTATGATAAAATAATTTTAATATAAATTTATATAAACACATTTAATAAATGCGTGCTCTTTCGGTGGCGTACTGTACTACGTAGTATACTACGAGACCGTAATTTTGTGCAAACAAATTTTTTGTTAAAATTTTATTATTTTATTGGCTTAATCGATGCTCTAGATTATTAGAATTATGATAAAAATAATTTTAATATAAATTTATATAAACACATTTAATAAATGCGTGCTCTTTCGGTGGCGTACTGTACTACGTAGTATACCACGAGACCGTAATTTTGTGCAAACAAATTTTTTGTTAAAATTTTATTATTTTATTGGCTTAATCGATGCTCTAGATTATCAGAATTATGATAAAAATAATTTTAATATAAATTTATATAAACACATTTAATAAATGCGTGCTCTTTCGGTGGCGTACTGTACTACGTAGTATACTACGAGACCGTAATTTTGTGCAAACAAATTTTTTGTTAAAATTTTATTATTTTATTGGCTTAATCGATGCTCTAGATTATCAGAATTATGATAAAAATAATTTTAATATAAATTTATATAAACACATTTAATAAATGCGTGCTCTTTCGGTGGCGTACTGTACTACGTAGTATACTACGAGACCGTAATTTTGTGCAAACAAATTTTTTGTTAAAATTTTATTATTTTATTGGCTTAATCGATGCTCTAGATTATCAGAATATGATAAAAATAATTTTAATATAAATTTATATAAACACATTTAATAAATGCGTGCTCTTTCGGTGGCGTACTGTACTACGTAGTATACCACGAGACCGTAATTTTGTGCAAACAAATTTTTTGTTAAAATTTAATATTTTATTGGCTTAATCGATGCTCTAGATTATCAGAATTATGATAAAAATAATTTTAATATAAATTTATATAAACACATTTAATAAATGCGTGCTCTTTCGGTGGCGTACTGTACTACGTAGTATACTACGAGACCGTAATTTTGTGCAAACAAATTTTTTGTTAAAATTTTATTATTTTATTGGCTTAATCGATGCTCTAGATTATCAGAATTATGATAAAAATAATTTTAATATAAATTTATATAAACACATTTAATAAATGCGTGCTCTTTCGGTGGCGTACTGTACTACGTAGTATACCACGAGACCGTAATTTTGTGCAAACAAATTTTTTGTTAAAATTTTATTATTTTATTGGCTTAATCGATGCTCTAGATTATCAGAATTATGATAAAAATATTTTAATATAAATTTATATAAACACATTTAATAAATGCGTGCTCTTTCGGTGGCGTACTGTACTACGTAGTATACCACGAGACCGTAATTTTGTGCAAACAAATTTTTTGTTAAAATTTTATTATTTTATTGGCTTAATCGATGCTCTAGATTATCAGAATTATGATAAAAATAATTTTAATACAAATTTATATAAACACATTTAATAAATGCGTGCTCTTTCGGTGGCGTACTGTACTACGTAGTATACTACGAGACCGTAATTTTGTGCAAACAAATTTTTTGTTAAAATTTTATTATTTTATTGGCTTAATCGATGCTCTAGATTATCAGAATTATGATAAAAATAATTTTAATATAAATTTATATAAACACATTTAATAAATGCGTGCTCTTTCGGTGGCGTACTGTACTACGTAGTATACCACGAGACCGTAATTTTGTGCAAACAAATTTTTTGTTAAAATTTTAATATTTTATTGGCTTAATCGATGCTCTAGATTATCAGAATTATGATAAAAATAATTTTAATATAAATTTATATAAAAACATTTAATAAATGCGTGCTCTTTCGGTGGCGTACTGTACTACGTAGTATACTACGAGACCGTAATTTTGTGCAAACAAATTTTTTGTTAAAATTTTATTATTTTATTGGCTTAATCGATGCTCTAGATTATCAGAATTATGATAAAAATAATTTTAATATAAATTTATATAAACACATTTAATAAATGCGTGCTCTTTCGGTGGCGTACTGTAATACGTAGTATACTACGAGACCGTAATTTTGTGCAAACAAATTTTTTGTTAAAATTTTATTATTTTATTGGCTTAATCGATGCTCTAGATTATCAGAATTATGATAAAAATAATTTTAATATAAATTTATATAAACACATTTAATAAATGCGTGCTCTTTCGGTGGCGTACTGTACTACGTAGTATACCACGAGACCGTAATTTTGTGCAAACAAATTTTTTGTTAAAATTTTAATATTTTATTGGCTTAATCGATGCTCTAGATTATCAGAATTATGATAAAAATAATTTTAATATAAATTTATATAAACACATTTAATAAATGCGTGCTCTTTCGGTGGCGTACTGTACTACGTAGTATACTACGAGACCGTAATTTTGTGCAAACAAATTTTTTGTTAAAATTTTATTATTTTATTGGCTTAATCGATGCTCTAGATTATCAGAATTATGATAAAAATAATTTTAATATAAATTTATATAAACACATTTAATAAATGCGTGCTCTTTCGGTGGCGTACTGTACTACGTAGTATACCACGATACCGTAATTTTGTGCAAACAAATTTTTTGTTAAAATTTTATTATTTTATTGGCTTAATCGATGCTCTAGATTATCAGAATTATGATAAAAATAATTTTAATATAAATTTATATAAACACATTTAATAAATGCGTGCTCTTTCGGTGGCGTACTGTACTACGTAGTATACTACGAGACCGTAATTTTGTGCAAACAAATTTTTTGTTAAAATTTTATTATTTTATTGGCTTAATCGATGCTCTAGATTATCAGAATTATGATAAAAATAATTTTAATATAAATTTATATAAACACATTTAATAAATGCGTGCTCTTTCGGTGGCGTACTGTACTACGTAGTATACTACGAGACCGTAATTTTGTGCAAACAAATTTTTTGTTAAAATTTTATTATTTTATTGGCTTAATCGATGCTCTAGATTATCAGAATTATGATAAAAATAATTTTAATATAAATTTATATAAACACATTTAATAAATGCGTGCTCTTTCGGTGGCGTACTGTACTACGTAGTATACTACGAGACCGTAATTTTGTGCAAACAAATTTTTTGTTAAAATTTTATTATTTTATTGGCTTAATCGATGCTCTAGATTATCAGAATTATGATAAAAATAATTTTAATATAAATTTATATAAACACATTTAATAAATGCGTGCTCTTTCGGTGGCGTACTGTACTACGTAGTATACCACGAGACCGTAATTTTGTGCAAACAAATTTTTTGTTAAAATTTTAATATTTTATTGGCTTAATCGATGCTCTAGATTATCAGAATTATGATAAAAATAATTTTAATATAAATTTATATAAACACATTTAATAAATGCGTGCTCTTTCGGTGGCGTACTGTACTACGTAGTATACTACGAGACCGTAATTTTGTGCAAACAAATTTTTTGTTAAAATTTTATTATTTTATTGGCTTAATCGATGCTCTAGATTATCAGAATTATGATAAAAATAATTTTAATATAAATTTATATAAACACATTTAATAAATGCGTGCTCTTTCGGTGGCGTACTGTAATACGTAGTATACTACGAGACCGTAATTTTGTGCAAACAAATTTTTTGTTAAAATTTTATTATTTTATTGGCTTAATCGATGCTCTAGATTATCAGAATTATGATAAAAATAATTTTAATATAAATTTATATAAACACATTTAATAAATGCGTGCTCTTTCGGTGGCGTACTGTACTACGTAGTATACCACGAGACCGTAATTTTGTGCAAACAAATTTTTTGTTAAAATTTTAATATTTTATTGGCTTAATCGATGCTCTAGATTATCAGAATTATGATAAAAATAATTTTAATATAAATTTATATAAACACATTTAATAAATGCGTGCTCTTTCGGTGGCGTACTGTACTACGTAGTATACTACGAGACCGTAATTTTGTGCAAACAAATTTTTTGTTAAAATTTTATTATTTTATTGGCTTAATCGATGCTCTAGATTATCAGAATTATGATAAAAATAATTTTAATATAAATTTATATAAACACATTTAATAAATGCGTGCTCTTTCGGTGGCGTACTGTACTACGTAGTATACCACGAGACCGTAATTTTGTGCAAACAAATTTTTTGTTAAAATTTTATTATTTTATTGGCTTAATCGATGCTCTAGATTATCAGAATTATGATAAAAATAATTTTAATTTAAATTTATATAAACACATTTAATAAATGCGTGCTCTTTCGGTGGCGTACTGTACTACGTAGTATACTACGAGACCGTAATTTTGTGCAAACAAATTTTTTGTTAAAATTTTATTATTTTATTGGCTTAATCGATGCTCTAGATTATCAGAATTATGATAAAAATAATTTTAATATAAATTTATATAAACACTATGGCGTTCACGTGTTTATATAACTTTATATAAAAAATTAATTAATTTGTTAAAACGCCACTTTTATTTTTGTTAGTGAATTGTTATTAAATTTATTTATTTATGATTATAATTTGTTCGTTTATTATGAAAACATAACTTTTAATTTGTATAAAATAAATTATTTATTTTTGTAACCATTCGTTATATTTTTACGTTTTATTTTTCACCATTTTGTGTCGCGGAATATATATGTTTTGGGCGGCCAACACGACGAGCGATGTGCTGCCGCAGTAGAGATCGAGAGCAGACTAATTATTTTATTTTATTTTATTTTGTCATGTAATGTGTTGTGGAAGAGCACATAGTTCAGTTGTCTTTGTATTGGGTGTATTTCGTTTCGTTTAAATTCTGTTCGCGTTGGAATAGACTATGTGGTGGCGAACGCATAACTTCAGGCGCAAGATAAAAATGCGTGAACCGCCACATGACTCCCCCACGAGTTAGTTTTCCCCCTCTGTAAATGTGTGTAGAATAGGGTGGACTAAATCGACTGACTGAAATGGTTCTGGATTTTCCCAAAACATTAGTCAGCCGATGTTTGTTGTGACAGGGAGTTGATTGTTGCCTGTAATGTCGTCGGTCGATGCCCCCACGAATAAATTTCCCCCTTCTGTAACTGTGTGTATGTGTTGCTTGCGTGCGTATGTAAGTGTGGTTTGCGAGTGTGTGTATGATGCTTGCGTGTGTGCAAGTGTGTGTATGATGTGCGAGTGTGTGTATGATGCTTGCGTGTGTGCAAGTGTGTGCGTGATGCTCGCGTGTATGTGTGTGAATGATGCTTGCGTGCAAGTGTTTGCGATGCTCGCATGTGTGAGTGGGAACCGTAAGCAAAACTGCGACTTGCCAGTGTATGTCTGACATTTGCTTGTCTCAGTCTTGTCCGGCTCCTGCCTGACCTTAAAACATGCGCCAGAGCAGAAGGGTTGTCCTGTCTGACGTAACCTGTTTTGAGGTCAGTTCTGTCGTGTCAGTCTGGGGATCGTGGTTGGGAATGGCTGGGTGGTCGCTTTGCCGTGCGACATTTTTCGGAGCCATTGTTGGATCAAACAAAATAAAAATATGTTTATTAAAAAAAATCAGAGAAAAATGGTGAAAAATTTACATACATAATTTACAATAGAAAAAGACAATGAAATGTTGTTGATGATGATGCTGATTTTGGTTCTGTTGTTGTTGTTACTGCATGTATGATGTTGTCGTTGTTGTCCTTGTCAGCTGGTGGTGATCGTGGTGATAATGGTGTTGCTGCTGATCTCATGAATGGTGATGATGATGGCGATGTGTTTCTGCCAGCTGTAGTGATGGCGGCGACGGTGGTGATGAAAGCGACGGCAGAGATGGTGGTGATGACGTTCTTTGACTCCATTTTATGAGTGTAATGTGTGTGTGTAACTCCGGTTGTTTTAATGTTGTAGCATGTTGTCATGTTTTTATTAATTAATTTTTTTTTTTTTTTTTTTTTTTTTTTTTTGCTTTCGCTGCGTGTGATAATTACTGATGTACGGGACTCCGCATATGTGACGGCGTACAACCACGTGTATGTTGCTGTATGACCCGTTATTTATGTGAGTGTGGGGTGGCACGTGTTTGTAATTGTGTGAATTTTTTGTTTGTTTTTTTTTTATATATGTATCGGCGAACTTTATGGACATGGCGTGATGTCGTGTGACTCCATATGGTGTGACTCCATGTGCGGTGATTTTTTTTACGTATTACTACCGTTTGCCTAGTACGGGATCGTACTAGGTGTCCACAATTTGTTTCACAATTAAAAACGTTGCAACGATTTTTGTTGTTTTTAGCGTGGCGTGTTCCACTCCGTAAAAACGGACGTCAGGGTTACCACTTATGGCGTTCACGTGTTTATATAACTTTATATAAAAAATTAATTAATTTGTTAAAACGCCACTTTTATTTTTGTTAGTGAATTGTTATTAAATTTATTTATTTATGATTATAATTTGTTCGTTTATTATGAAAACATAACTTTTAATTTGTATAAAATAAATTATTTATTTTTGTAACCATTCGTTATATTTTTACGTTTTATTTTTCACCATTTTGTGTCGCGGAATATATATGTTTTGGGCGGCCAACACGACGAGCGATGTGCTGCCGCAGTAGAGATCGAGAGCAGACTAATTATTTTATTTTATTTTATTTTGTCATGTAATGTGTTGTGGAAGAGCACATAGTTCAGTTGTCTTTGTATTGGGTGTATTTCGTTTCGTTTAAATTCTGTTCGCGTTGGAATAGACTATGTGGTGGCGAACGCATAACTTCAGGCGCAAGATAAAAATGCGTGAACCGCCACAACACATTTAATAAATGCGTGCTCTTTCGGTGGCGTACTGTACTACGTAGTATACTACGAGACCGTAATTTTGTGCAAACAAATTTTTTGTTAAAATTTTATTATTTTATTGGCTTAATCGATGCTCTAGATTATCAGAATTATGATAAAAATAATTTTAATATAAATTTATATAAACACATTTAATAAATGCGTGCTATTTCGGTGGCGTACTGTACTACGTAGTATACTACGAGACCGTAATTTTGTGCAAACAAATTTTTTGTTAAAATTTTATTATTTTATTGGCTTAATCGATGCTCTAGATTATCAGAATTATGATAAAAATAATTTTAATATAAATTTATATAAACACATTTAATAAATGCGTGCTCTTTCGGTGGCGTACTGTACTACGTAGTATACCACGAGACCGTAATTTTGTGCAAACAAATTTTTTGTTAAAATTTTAATATTTTATTGGCTTAATCGATGCTCTAGATTATCAGAATTATGATAAAAATAATTTTAATATAAATTTATATAAACACATTTAATAAATGCGTGCTCTTTCGGTGGCGTACTGTACTACGTAGTATACTACGAGACCGTAATTTTGTGCAAACAAATTTTTTGTTAAAATTTTATTATTTTATTGGCTTAATCGATGCTCTAGATTATCAGAATTATGATAAAAATAATTTTAATATAAATTTATATAAACACATTTAATAAATGCGTGCTCTTTCGGTGGCGTACTGTACTACGTAGTATACCACGAGACCGTAATTTTGTGCAAACAAATTTTTTGTTAAAATTTTATTATTTTATTGGCTTAATCGATGCTCTAGATTATCAGAATTATGATAAAAATAATTTTAATATAAATTTATATAAACACATTTAATAAATGCGTGCTCTTTCGGTGGCGTACTGTACTACGTAGTATACCACGAGACCGTAATTTTGTGCAAACAAATTTTTTGTTAAAATTTTATTATTTTATTGGCTTAATCGATGCTCTAGATTATCAGAATTATGATAAAAATAATTTTAATATAAATTTATATAAACACATTTAATAAATGCGTGCTCTTTCGGTGGCGTACTGTACTACGTAGTATACCACGAGACCGTAATTTTGTGCAAACAAATTTTTTGTTAAAATTTTATTATTTTATTGGCTTAATCGATGCTCTAGATTATCAGAATTATGATAAAAATAATTTTAATATAAATTTATATAAACACATTTAATAAATGCGTGCTCTTTCGGTGGCGTACTGTACTACGTAGTATACTACGAGACCGTAATTTTGTGCAAACAAATTTTTTGTTAAAATTTTATTATTTTATTGGCTTAATCGATGCTCTAGATTATCAGAATTATGATAAAAATAATTTTAATATAAATTTATATAAACACATTTAATAAATGCGTGCTCTTTCGGTGGCGTACTGTACTACGTAGTATACCACGAGACCGTAATTTTGTGCAAACAAATTTTTTGTTAAAATTTTAATATTTTATTGGCTTAATCGATGCTCTAGATTATCAGAATTATGATAAAAATAATTTTAATATAAATTTATATAAAAACATTTAATAAATGCGTGCTCTTTCGGTGGCGTACTGTACTACGTAGTATACTACGAGACCGTAATTTTGTGCAAACAAATTTTTTGTTAAAATTTTATTATTTTATTGGCTTAATCGATGCTCTAGATTATCAGAATTATGATAAAAATAATTTTAATATAAATTTATATAAACACATTTAATAAATGCGTGCTCTTTCGGTGGCGTACTGTAATACGTAGTATACTACGAGACCGTAATTTTGTGCAAACAAATTTTTTGTTAAAATTTTATTATTTTATTGGCTTAATCGATGCTCTAGATTATCAGAATTATGATAAAAATAATTTTAATATAAATTTATATAAACACATTTAATAAATGCGTGCTCTTTCGGTGGCGTACTGTACTACGTAGTATACCACGAGACCGTAATTTTGTGCAAACAAATTTTTTGTTAAAATTTTAATATTTTATTGGCTTAATCGATGCTCTAGATTATCAGAATTATGATAAAAATAATTTTAATATAAATTTATATAAACACATTTAATAAATGCGTGCTCTTTCGGTGGCGTACTGTACTACGTAGTATACTACGAGACCGTAATTTTGTGCAAACAAATTTTTTGTTAAAATTTTATTATTTTATTGGCTTAATCGATGCTCTAGATTATCAGAATTATGATAAAAATAATTTTAATATAAATTTATATAAACACATTTAATAAATGCGTGCTCTTTCGGTGGCGTACTGTACTACGTAGTATACCACGAGACCGTAATTTTGTGCAAACAAATTTTTTGTTAAAATTTTATTATTTTATTGGCTTAATCGATGCTCTAGATTATCAGAATTATGATAAAAATAATTTTAATATAAATTTATATAAACACATTTAATAAATGCGTGCTCTTTCGGTGGCGTACTGTACTACGTAGTATACTACGAGACCGTAATTTTGTGCAAACAAATTTTTTGTTAAAATTTTATTATTTTATTGGCTTAATCGATGCTCTAGATTATCAGAATTATGATAAAAATAATTTTAATATAAATTTATATAAACACATTTAATAAATGCGTGCTCTTTCGGTGGCGTACTGTACTACGTAGTATACTACGAGATTGTAATTTTGTACAAACAAATTTTTTGTTAAAATTTTATTATTTTATTGGCTTAATCGATGCTCTAGATTATCAGAATTATGATAAAAATAATTTTAATATAAATTTATATAAACACATTTAATAAATGCGTGCTCTTTCGGTGGCGTACTGTACTACGTAGTATACTACGAGACCGTAATTTTGTGCAAACAAATTTTTTGTTAAAATTTTATTATTTTATTGGCTTAATCGATGCTCTAGATTATCAGAATTATGATAAAAATAATTTTAATATAAATTTATATAAACACATTTAATAAATGCGTGCTCTTTCGGTGGCGTACTGTACTACGTAGTATACCACGAGACCTTAATTTTGTGCAAACAAATTTTTTGTTAAAATTTTAATATTTTATTGGCTTAATCGATGCTCTAGATTATCAGAATTATGATAAAAATAATTTTAATATAAATTTATATAAACACATTTAATAAATGCGTGCTCTTTCGGTGGCGTACTGTACTACGTAGTATACTACGAGACCGTAATTTTGTGCAAACAAATTTTTTGTTAAAATTTTATTATTTTATTGGCTTAATCGATGCTCTAGATTATCAGAATTATGATAAAAATAATTTTAATATAAATTTATATAAACACATTTAATAAATGCGTGCTCTTTCGGTGGCGTACTGTACTACGTAGTATACCACGAGACCGTAATTTTGTGCAAACAAATTTTTTGTTAAAATTTTATTATTTTATTGGCTTAATCGATGCTCTAGATTATCAGAATTATGATAAAAATAATTTTAATATAAATTTATATAAACACATTTAATAAATGCGTGCTCTTTCGGTGGCGTACTGTACTACGTAGTATACCACGAGACCGTAATTTTGTGCAAACAAATTTTTTGTTAAAATTTTAATATTTTATTGGCTTAATCGATGCTCTAGATTATCAGAATTATGATAAAAATAATTTTAATATAAATTTATATAAACACATTTAATAAATACGTGCTCTTTCGGTGGCGTACTGTACTACGTAGTATACTACGAGACCGTAATTTTGTGCAAACAAATTTTTTGTTAAAATTTTATTATTTTATTGGCTTAATCGATGCTCTAGATTATCAGAATTATGATAAAAATAATTTTAATATAAATTTATATAAACACATTTAATAAATGCGTGCTCTTTCGGTGGCGTACTGTACTACGTAGTATACTACGAGACCGTAATTTTGTGCAAACAAATTTTTTGTTAAAATTTTATTATTTTATTGGCTTAATCGATGCTCTAGATTATCAGAATTATGATAAAAATAATTTTAATATAAATTTATATAAACACATTTAATAAATGCGTGCTCTTTCGGTGGCGTACTGTACTACGTAGTATACTACGAGACCGTAATTTTGTGCAAACAAATTTTTTGTTAAAATTTTATTATTTTATTGGCTTAATCGATGCTCTAGATTATCAGAATTATGATAAAAATAATTTTAATATAAATTTATATAAACACATTTAATAAATGCGTGCTCTTTCGGTGGCGTACTGTACTACGTAGTATACTACGAGACCGTAATTTTGTGCAAACAAATTTTTTGTTAAAATTTTATTATTTTATTGGCTTAATCGATGCTCTAGATTATCAGAATTATGATAAAAATAATTTTAATATAAATTTATATAAACACATTTAATAAATGCGTGCTCTTTCGGTGGCGTACTGTACTACGTAGTATACCACGAGACCGTAATTTTGTGCAAACAAATTTTTTGTTAAAATTTTAATATTTTATTGGCTTAATCGATGCTCTAGATTATCAGAATTATGATAAAAATAATTTTAATATAAATTTATATAAACACATTTAATAAATGCGTGCTCTTTCGGTGGCGTACTGTACTACGTAGTATACTACGAGACCGTAATTTTGTGCAAACAAATTTTTTGTTAAAATTTTATTATTTTATTGGCTTAATCGATGCTCTAGATTATCAGAATTATGATAAAAATAATTTTAATATAAATTTATATAAACACATTTAATAAATGCGTGCTCTTTCGGTGGCGTACTGTACTACGTAGTATACCACGAGACCGTAATTTTGTGCAAACAAATTTTTTGTTAAAATTTTATTATTTTATTGGCTTAATCGATGCTCTAGATTATCAGAATTATGATAAAAATAATTTTAATATAAATTTATATAAACACATTTAATAAATGCGTGCTCTTTCGGTGGCGTACTGTACTACGTAGTATACCACGAGACCGTAATTTTGTGCAAACAAATTTTTTGTTAAAATTTTATTATTTTATTGGCTTAATCGATGCTCTAGATTATCAGAATTATGATAAAAATAATTTTAATATAAATTTATATAAACACATTTAATAAATGCGTGCTCTTTCGGTGGCGTACTGTACTACGTAGTATACCACGAGACCGTAATTTTGTGCAAACAAATTTTTTGTTAAAATTTTATTATTTTATTGGCTTAATCGATGCTCTAGATTATCAGAATTATGATAAAAATAATTTTAATATAAATTTATATAAACACATTTAATAAATGCGTGCTCTTTCGGTGGCGTACTGTACTACGTAGTATACTACGAGACCGTAATTTTGTGCAAACAAATTTTTTGTTAAAATTTTATTATTTTATTGGCTTAATCGATGCTCTAGATTATCAGAATTATGATAAAAATAATTTTAATATAAATTTATATAAACACATTTAATAAATGCGTGCTCTTTCGGTGGCGTACTGTACTACGTAGTATACCACGAGACCGTAATTTTGTGCAAACAAATTTTTTGTTAAAATTTTAATATTTTATTGGCTTAATCGATGCTCTAGATTATCAGAATTATGATAAAAATAATTTTAATATAAATTTATATAAAAACATTTAATAAATGCGTGCTCTTTCGGTGGCGTACTGTACTACGTAGTATACTACGAGACCGTAATTTTGTGCAAACAAATTTTTTGTTAAAATTTTATTATTTTATTGGCTTAATCGATGCTCTAGATTATCAGAATTATGATAAAAATAATTTTAATATAAATTTATATAAACACATTTAATAAATGCGTGCTCTTTCGGTGGCGTACTGTAATACGTAGTATACTACGAGACCGTAATTTTGTGCAAACAAATTTTTTGTTAAAATTTTATTATTTTATTGGCTTAATCGATGCTCTAGATTATCAGAATTATGATAAAAATAATTTTAATATAAATTTATATAAACACATTTAATAAATGCGTGCTCTTTCGGTGGCGTACTGTACTACGTAGTATACCACGAGACCGTAATTTTGTGCAAACAAATTTTTTGTTAAAATTTTAATATTTTATTGGCTTAATCGATGCTCTAGATTATCAGAATTATGATAAAAATAATTTTAATATAAATTTATATAAACACATTTAATAAATGCGTGCTCTTTCGGTGGCGTACTGTACTACGTAGTATACTACGAGACCGTAATTTTGTGCAAACAAATTTTTTGTTAAAATTTTATTATTTTATTGGCTTAATCGATGCTCTAGATTATCAGAATTATGATAAAAATAATTTTAATATAAATTTATATAAACACATTTAATAAATGCGTGCTCTTTCGGTGGCGTACTGTACTACGTAGTATACCACGAGACCGTAATTTTGTGCAAACAAATTTTTTGTTAAAATTTTATTATTTTATTGGCTTAATCGATGCTCTAGATTATCAGAATTATGATAAAAATAATTTTAATATAAATTTATATAAACACATTTAATAAATGCGTGCTCTTTCGGTGGCGTACTGTACTACGTAGTATACTACGAGACCGTAATTTTGTGCAAACAAATTTTTTGTTAAAATTTTATTATTTTATTGGCTTAATCGATGCTCTAGATTATCAGAATTATGATAAAAATAATTTTAATATAAATTTATATAAACACATTTAATAAATGCGTGCTCTTTCGGTGGCGTACTGTACTACGTAGTATACTACGAGACCGTAATTTTGTGCAAACAAATTTTTTGTTAAAATTTTATTATTTTATTGGCTTAATCGATGCTCTAGATTATCAGAATTATGATAAAAATAATTTTAATATAAATTTATATAAACACATTTAATAAATGCGTGCTCTTTCGGTGGCGTACTGTACTACGTAGTATACTACGAGACCGTAATTTTGTGCAAACAATTTTTTTGTTAAAATTTTATTATTTTATTGGCTTAATCGATGCTCTAGATTATCAGAATTATGATAAAAATAATTTTAATATAAATTTATATAAACACATTTAATAAATGCGTGCTCTTTCGGTGGCGTACTGTACTACGTAGTATACCACGAGACCGTAATTTTGTGCAAACAAATTTTTTGTTAAAATTTTAATATTTTATTGGCTTAATCGATGCTCTAGATTATCAGAATTATGATAAAAATAATTTTAATATAAATTTATATAAACACATTTAATAAATGCGTGCTCTTTCGGTGGCGTACTGTACTACGTAGTATACTACGAGACCGTAATTTTGTGCAAACAAATTTTTTGTTAAAATTTTATTATTTTATTGGCTTAATCGATGCTCTAGATTATCAGAATTATGATAAAAATAATTTTAATATAAATTTATATAAACACATTTAATAAATGCGTGCTCTTTCGGTGGCGTACTGTAATACGTAGTATACTACGAGACCGTAATTTTGTGCAAACAAATTTTTTGTTAAAATTTTATTATTTTATTGGCTTAATCGATGCTCTAGATTATCAGAATTATGATAAAAATAATTTTAATATAAATTTATATAAACACATTTAATAAATGCGTGCTCTTTCGGTGGCGTACTGTACTACGTAGTATACCACGAGACCGTAATTTTGTGCAAACAAATTTTTTGTTAAAATTTTAATATTTTATTGGCTTAATCGATGCTCTAGATTATCAGAATTATGATAAAAATAATTTTAATATAAATTTATATAAACACATTTAATAAATGCGTGCTCTTTCGGTGGCGTACTGTACTACGTAGTATACTACGAGACCGTAATTTTGTGCAAACAAATTTTTTGTTAAAATTTTATTATTTTATTGGCTTAATCGATGCTCTAGATTATCAGAATTATGATAAAAATAATTTTAATATAAATTTATATAAACACATTTAATAAATGCGTGCTCTTTCGGTGGCGTACTGTACTACGTAGTATACCACGAGACCGTAATTTTGTGCAAACAAATTTTTTGTTAAAATTTTATTATTTTATTGGCTTAATCGATGCTCTAGATTATCAGAATTATGATAAAAATAATTTTAATATAAATTTATATAAACACATTTAATAAATGCGTGCTCTTTCGGTGGCGTACTGTACTACGTAGTATACTACGAGACCGTAATTTTGTGCAAACAAATTTTTTGTTAAAATTTTATTATTTTATTGGCTTAATCGATGCTCTAGATTATCAGAATTATGATAAAAATAATTTTAATTTAAATTTATATAAACACATTTAATAAATGCGTGCTCTTTCGGTGGCGTACTGTACTACGTAGTATACTACGAGACCGTAATTTTGTGCAAACAAATTTTTTGTTAAAATTTTATTATTTTATTGGCTTAATCGATGCTCTAGATTATCAGAATTATGATAAAAATAATTTTAATATAAATTTATATAAACACATTTAATAAATGCGTGCTCTTTCGGTGGCGTACTGTACTACGTAGTATACTACGAGACCGTAATTTTGTGCAAACAAATTTTTTGTTAAACTTTTATTATTTTATTGGCTTAATCGATGCTCTAGATTATCAGAATTATGATAAAAATAATTTTAATATAAATTTATATAAACACATTTAATAAATGCGTGCTCTTTCGGTGGCGTACTGTACTACGTAGTATACCACGAGACCGTAATTTTGTGCAAACAAATTTTTTGTTAAAATTTTAATATTTTATTGGCTTAATCGATGCTCTAGATTATCAGAATTATGATAAAAATAATTTTAATATAAATTTATATAAACACATTTAATAAATGCGTGCTCTTTCGGTGGCGTACTGTACTACGTAGTATACTACGAGACCGTAATTTTGTGCAAACAAATTTTTTGTTAAAATTTTATTATTTTATTGGCTTAATCGATGCTCTAGATTATCAGAATTATGATAAAAATAATTTTAATATAAATTTATATAAACACATTTAATAAATGCGTGCTCTTTCGGTGGCGTACTGTACTACGTAGTATACCACGAGACCGTAATTTTGTGCAAACAAATTTTTTGTTAAAATTTTATTATTTTATTGGCTTAATCGATGCTCTAGATTATCAGAATTATGATAAAAATAATTTTAATATAAATTTATATAAACACATTTAATAAATGCGTGCTCTTTCGGTGGCGTACTGTACTACGTAGTATACCACGAGACCGTAATTTTGTGCAAACAAATTTTTTGTTAAAATTTTATTATTTTATTGGCTTAATCGATGCTCTAGATTATCAGAATTATGATAAAAATAATTTTAATATAAATTTATATAAACACATTTAATAAATGCGTGCTCTTTCGGTGGCGTACTGTACTACGTAGTATACCACGAGACCGTAATTTTGTGCAAACAAATTTTTTGTTAAAATTTTATTATTTTATTGGCTTAATCGATGCTCTAGATTATCAGAATTATGATAAAAATAATTTTAATATAAATTTATATAAACACATTTAATAAATGCGTGCTCTTTCGGTGGCGTACTGTACTACGTAGTATACTACGAGACCGTAATTTTGTGCAAACAAATTTTTTGTTAAAATTTTATTATTTTATTGGCTTAATCGATGCTCTAGATTATCAGAATTATGATAAAAATAATTTTAATATAAATTTATATAAACACATTTAATAAATGCGTGCTCTTTCGGTGGCGTACTGTACTACGTAGTATACCACGAGACCGTAATTTTGTGCAAACAAATTTTTTGTTAAAATTTTATTATTTTATTGGCTTAATCGATGCTCTAGATTATCAGAATTATGATAAAAATAATTTTAATATAAATTTATATAAACACATTTAATAAATGCGTGCTCTTTCGGTGGCGTACTGTACTACGTAGTATACTACGAGACCGTAATTTTGTGCAAACAAATTTTTTGTTAAAATTTTATTATTTTATTGGCTTAATCGATGCTCTAGATTATCAGAATTATGATAAAAATAATTTTAATATAAATTTATATAAACACATTTAATAAATGCGTGCTCTTTCGGTGGCGTACTGTACTACGTAGTATACCACGAGACCGTAATTTTGTGCAAACAAATTTTTTGTTAAAATTTTATTATTTTATTGGCTTAATCGATGCTCTAGATTATCAGAATTATGATAAAAATAATTTTAATATAAATTTATATAAACACATTTAATAAATGCGTGCTCTTTCGGTGGCGTACTGTACTACGTAGTATACCACGAGACCGTAATTTTGTGCAAACAAATTTTTTGTTAAAATTTTAATATTTTATTGGCTTAATCGATGCTCTAGATTATCAGAATTATGATAAAAATAATTTTAATATAAATTTATATAAACACATTTAATAAATGCGTGCTCTTTCGGTGGCGTACTGTACTACGTAGTATACCACGAGACCGTAATTTTGTGCAAACAAATTTTTTGTTAAAATTTTATTATTTTTAACAAAAAATTTGTTTGCACAAAATTACGGTCTCGTGGTATACTACGTAGTACAGTACGCCACCGAAAGAGCACGCATTTATTAAATGTGTTTATATAAATTTATATTAAAATTATTTTTATCATAATCTGATAATCTAGAGCATCGATTAAGCAATAAAATATTAAAATTTTAACAAAAAATTTGTTTGCACAAAATTACGGTCTCGTGGTATACTACGTAGTACAGTACGCCACCGAAAGAGCACGCATTTATTAAATGTGTTTATATAAATTTATATTAAAATTATTTTTATCATAATTCTGATAATCTAGAGCATCGATTAAGCCAATAAAATAATAAAATTTTAACAAAAAATTTGTTTGCACAAAATTACGGTCTCGTGGTATACTACGTAGTACAGTACGCCACCGAAAGAGCACGCATTTATTAAATGTGTTTATATAAATTTATATTAAAATTATTTTTATCATAATTCTGATAATCTAGAGCATCGATTAAGCCAATTAAAATAATAAAATTTTAACAAAAAATTTGTTTGCACAAAATTACGGTCTCGTGGTATACTACGTAGTACAGTACGCCACCGAAAGAGCACGCATTTATTAAATGTTTTATATAAATTTATATTAAAATTATTTTTATCATAATTCTGATAATCTAGAGCATCGATTAAGCCAATAAAATAATAAAATTTTAACAAAAAATTTGTTTGCACAAAATTACGGTCTCGTGGTATACTACGTAGTACAGTACGCCACCGAAAGAGCACGCATTTATTAAATGTGTTTATATAAATTTATATTAAAATTATTTTTATCATAATTCTGATAATCTAGAGCATCGATTAAGCCAATAAAATAATAAAATTTTAACAAAAAATTTGTTTGCACAAAATTACGGTCTCGTAGTATACTACGTAGTACAGTACGCCACCGAAAGAGCACGCATTTATTAAATGTGTTTATATAAATTTATATTAAAATTATTTTTATCATAATTCTGATAATCTAGAGCATCGATTAAGCCAATAAAATAATAAAATTTTAACAAAAAATTTGTTTGCACAAAATTACGGTCTCGTGGTATACTACGTAGTACAGTACGCCACCGAAAGAGCACGCATTTATTAAATGTGTTTATATAAATTTATATTAAAATTATTTTTATCATAATTCTGATAATCTAGAGCATCGATTAAGCCAATAAAATAATAAAATTTTAACAAAAAATTTGTTTGCACAAAATTACGGTCTCGTGGTATACTACGTAGTACAGTACGCCACCGAAAGAGCACGCATTTATTAAATGTGTTTATATAAATTTATATTAAAATTATTTTTATCATAATTCTGATAATCTAGAGCATCGATTAAGCCAATAAAATAATAAAATTTTAACAAAAAATTTGTTTGCACAAAATTACGGTCTCGTGGTATACTACGTAGTACAGTACGCCACCGAAAGAGCACGCATTTATTAAATGTGTTTATATAAATTTATATTAAAATTATTTTTATCATAATTCTGATAATCTAGAGCATCGATTAAGCCAATAAAATAATAAAATTTTAACAAAAAATTTGTTTGCACAAAATTACGGTCTCGTAGGTATACTACGTAGTACAGTACGCCACCGAAAGAGCACGCATTTATTAAATGTGTTTATATAAATTTATATTAAAATTATTTTTATCATAATTCTGATAATCTAGAGCATCGATTAAGCCAATAAAATAATAAAATTTTAACAAAAAATTTGTTTGCACAAAATTACGGTCTCGTGGTATACTACGTAGTACAGTACGCCACCGAAAGAGCACGCATTTATTAAATGTGTTTATATAAATTTATATTAAAATTATTTTTATCATAATTCTGATAATCTAGAGCATCGATTAAGCCAATAAAATAATAAAATTTTAACAAAAAATTTGTTTGCACAAAATTACGGTCTCGTAGTATACTACGTAGTACAGTACGCCACCGAAAGAGCACGCATTTATTAAATGTGTTTATATAAATTTATATTAAAATTATTTTTATCATAATTCTGATAATCTAGAGCATCGATTAAGCCAATAAAATAATAAAATTTTAACAAAAAATTTGTTTGCACAAAATTACGGTCTCGTAGTAATACTACGTAGTACAGTACGCCACCGAAAGAGCACGCATTTATTAAATGTGTTTATATAAATTTATATTAAAATTATTTTTATCATAATTCTGATAATCTAGAGCATCGATTAAGCCAATAAAATAATAAAATTTTAACAAAAAATTTGTTTGCACAAAATTACGGTCTCGTAGTATACTACGTAGTACAGTACGCCACCGAAAGAGCACGCATTTATTAAATGTGTTTATATAAATTTATATTAAAATTATTTTTATCATAATTCTGATAATCTAGAGCATCGATTAAGCCAATAAAATAATAAAATTTTAACAAAAAATTTGTTTGCACAAAATTACGGTCTCGTAGTATACTACGTAGTACAGTACGCCACCGAAAGAGCACGCATTTATTAAATGTGTTTATATAAATTTATATTAAAATTATTTTTATCATAATTCTGATAATCTAGAGCATCGATTAAGCCAATAAAATAATAAAATTTTAACAAAAAATTTGTTTGCACAAAATTACGGTCTCGTAGTATACTACGTAGTACAGTACGCCACCGAAAGAGCACGCATTTATTAATGTGTTTATATAAATTTATATTAAAATTATTTTTATCATAATTCTGATAATCTAGAGCATCGATTAAGCCAATAAAATAATAAAATTTTAACAAAAAATTTGTTTGCACAAAATTACGGTCTCGTAGTATACTACGTAGTACAGTACGCCACCGAAAGAGCACGCATTTATTAAATGTGTTTATATAAATTTATATTAAAATTATTTTTATCATAATTCTGATAATCTAGAGCATCGATTAAGCCAATAAAATAATAAAATTTTAACAAAAAATTTGTTTGCACAAAATTACGGTCTCGTAGTATACTACGTATTACAGTACGCCACCGAAAGAGCACGCATTTATTAAATGTGTTTATATAAATTTATATTAAAATTATTTTTATCATAATTCTGATAATCTAGAGCATCGATTAAGCCAATAAAATAATAAAATTTTAACAAAAAATTTGTTTGCACAAAATTACGGTCTCGTAGTATACTACGTAGTACAGTACGCCACCGAAAGAGCACGCATTTATTAAATGTGTTTATATAAATTTATATTAAAATTATTTTTATCATAATTCTGATAATCTAGAGCATCGATTAAGCCAATAAAATATTAAAATTTTAACAAAAAATTTGTTTGCACAAAATTACGGTCTCGTGGTATACTACGTAGTACAGTACGCCACCGAAAGAGCACGCATTTATTAAATGTGTTTATATAAATTTATATTAAAATTATTTTTATCATAATTCTGATAATCTAGAGCATCGATTAAGCCAATAAAATAATAAAATTTTAACAAAAAATTTGTTTGCACAAAATTACGGTCTCGTAGTATACTACGTAGTACAGTACGCCACCGAAAGAGCACGCATTTATTAAATGTGTTTATATAAATTTATATTAAAATTATTTTTATCATAATTCTGATAATCTAGAGCATCGATTAAGCCAATAAAATAATAAAATTTTAACAAAAAATTTGTTTGCACAAAATTACGGTCTCGTAGTATACTACGTAGTACAGTACGCCACCGAAAGAGCACGCATTTATTAAATGTGTTTATATAAATTTATATTAAAATTATTTTTATCATAATTCTGATAATCTAGAGCATCGATTAAGCCAATAAAATAATAAAATTTTAACAAAAAATTTGTTTGCACAAAATTACGGTCTCGTAGTATACTACGTAGTACAGTACGCCACCGAAAGAGCACGCATTTATTAAATGTGTTTATATAAATTTATATTAAAATTATTTTTATCATAATTCTGATAATCTAGAGCATCGATTAAGCCAATAAAATAATAAAATTTTAACAAAAAATTTGTTTGCACAAAATTACGGTCTCGTAGGTATACTACGTAGTACAGTACGCCACCGAAAGAGCACGCATTTATTAAATGTGTTTATATAAATTTATATTAAAATTATTTTTATCATAATTCTGATAATCTAGAGCATCGATTAAGCCAATAAAATAATAAAATTTTAACAAAAAATTTGTTTGCACAAAATTACGGTCTCGTAGTATACTACGTAGTACAGTACGCCACCGAAAGAGCACGCATTTATTAAATGTGTTTATATAAATTTATATTAAAATTATTTTTATCATAATTCTGATAATCTAGAGCATCGATTAAGCCAATAAAATATTAAAATTTTAACAAAAAATTTGTTTGCACAAAATTACGGTCTCGTAGGTATACTACGTAGTACAGTACGCCACCGAAAGAGCACGCATTTATTAAATGTGTTTATATAAATTTATATTAAAATTATTTTTATCATAATTCTGATAATCTAGAGCATCGATTAAGCCAATAAAATAATAAAATTTTAACAAAAAATTTGTTTGCACAAAATTACGGTCTCGTAGTATACTACGTATTACAGTACGCCACCGAAAGAGCACGCATTTATTAAATGTGTTTATATAAATTTATATTAAAATTATTTTTATCATAATTCTGATAATCTAGAGCATCGATTAAGCCAATAAAATAATAAAATTTTAACAAAAAATTTGTTTGCACAAAATTACGGTCTCGTAGTATACTACGTAGTACAGTACGCCACCGAAAGAGCACGCATTTATTAAATTCTCCGCTTCTATATAAATTTATATTAAAATTATTTTTATCATAATTCTGATAATCTAGAGCATCGATTAAGCCAATAAAATATTAAAATTTTAACAAAAAAATTTGTTTGCACAAAATTACGGTCTCGTGGTATACTACGTAGTACAGTACGCCACCGAAAGAGCACGCATTTATTAAATGTGTTTATATAAATTTATATTAAAATTATTTTTATCATAATTCTGATAATCTAGAGCATCGATTAAGCCAATAAAATAATAAAATTTTAACAAAAAATTTGTTTGCACAAAATTACGGTCTCGTAGTATACTACGTAGTACAGTACGCCACCGAAAGAGCACGCATTTATTAAATGTGTTTATATAAATTTATATTAAAATTATTTTTATCATAATTCTGATAATCTAGAGCATCGATTAAGCCAATAAAATAATAAAATTTTAACAAAAAATTTGTTTGCACAAAATTACGGTCTCGTGGTATACTACGTAGTACAGTACGCCACCGAAAGAGCACGCATTTATTAAATGTGTTTATATAAATTTATATTAAAATTATTTTTATCATAATTCTGATAATCTAGAGCATCGATTAAGCCAATAAAATAATAAAATTTTAACAAAAAATTTGTTTGCACAAAATTACGGTCTCGTGGTATACTACGTAGTACAGTACGCCACCGAAAGAGCACGCATTTATTAAATGTGTTTATATAAATTTATATTAAAATTATTTTTATCATAATTCTGATAATCTAGAGCATCGATTAAGCCAATAAAATAATAAAATTTTAACAAAAAATTTGTTTGCACAAAATTACGGTCTCGTGGTATACTACGTAGTACAGTACGCCACCGAAAGAGCACGCATTTATTAAATGTGTTTATATAAATTTATATTAAAATTATTTTTATCATAATTCTGATAATCTAGAGCATCGATTAAGCCAATAAAATAATAAAATTTTAACAAAAAATTTGTTTGCACAAAATTACGGTCTCGTAGTATACTACGTAGTACAGTACGCCACCGAAAGAGCACGCATTTATTAAATGTGTTTATATAAATTTATATTAAAATTATTTTTATCATAATTCTGATAATCTAGAGCATCGATTAAGCCAATAAAATAATAAAATTTTAACAAAAAATTTGTTTGCACAAAATTACGGTCTCGTGGTATACTACGTAGTACAGTACGCCACCGAAAGAGCACGCATTTATTAAATGTGTTTATATAAATTTATATTAAAATTATTTTTATCATAATTCTGATAATCTAGAGCATCGATTAAGCCAATAAAATAATAAAATTTTAACAAAAAATTTGTTTGCACAAAATTACGGTCTCGTAGTATACTACGTAGTACAGTACGCCACCGAAAGAGCACGCATTTATTAAATGTGTTTATATAAATTTATATTAAAATTATTTTTATCATAATTCTGATAATCTAGAGCATCGATTAAGCCAATAAAATAATAAAATTTTAACAAAAAATTTGTTTGCACAAAATTACGGTCTCGTAGTATACTACGTAGTACAGTACGCCACCGAAAGAGCACGCATTTATTAAATGTGTTTATATAAATTTATATTAAAATTATTTTTATCATAATTCTGATAATCTAGAGCATCGATTAAGCCAATAAAATAATAAAATTTTAACAAAAAATTTGTTTGCACAAAATTACGGTCTCGTAGTATACTACGTAGTACAGTACGCCACCGAAAGAGCACGCATTTATTAAATGTGTTTATATAAATTTATATTAAAATTATTTTTATCATAATTCTGATAATCTAGAGCATCGATTAAGCCAATAAAATAATAAAATTTTAACAAAAAATTTGTTTGCACAAAATTACGGTCTCGTAGTATACTACGTAGTACAGTACGCCACCGAAAGAGCACGCATTTATTAAATGTGTTTATATAAATTTATATTAAAATTATTTTTATCATAATTCTGATAATCTAGAGCATCGATTAAGCCAATAAAATAATAAAATTTTAACAAAAAATTTGTTTGCACAAAATTACGGTCTCGTGGTATACTACGTAGTACAGTACGCCACCGAAAGAGCACGCATTTATTAAATGTGTTTATATAAATTTATATTAAAATTATTTTTATCATAATTCTGATAATCTAGAGCATCGATTAAGCCAATAAAATAATAAAATTTTAACAAAAAATTTGTTTGCACAAAATTACGGTCTCGTGGTATACTACGTAGTACAGTACGCCACCGAAAGAGCACGCATTTATTAAATGTGTTTATATAAATTTATATTAAAATTATTTTTATCATAATTCTGATAATCTAGAGCATCGATTAAGCCAATAAAATAATAAAATTTTAACAAAAAATTTGTTTGCACAAAATTACGGTCTCGTAGTATACTACGTAGTACAGTACGCCACCGAAAGAGCACGCATTTATTAAATGTGTTTATATAAATTTATATTAAAATTATTTTTATCATAATTCTGATAATCTAGAGCATCGATTAAGCCAATAAAATAATAAAATTTTAACAAAAAATTTGTTTGCACAAAATTACGGTCTCGTGGTATACTACGTAGTACAGTACGCCACCGAAAGAGCACGCATTTATTAAATGTGTTTATATAAATTTATATTAAAATTATTTTTATCATAATTCTGATAATCTAGAGCATCGATTAAGCCAATAAAATAATAAAATTTTAACAAAAAATTTGTTTGCACAAAATTACGGTCTCGTAGTATACTACGTAGTACAGTACGCCACCGAAAGAGCACGCATTTATTAAATGTGTTTATATAAATTTATATTAAAATTATTTTTATCATAATCTGATAATCTAGAGCATCGATTAAGCCAATAAAATAATAAAATTTTAACAAAAAATTTGTTTGCACAAAATTACGGTCTCGTAGTATACTACGTAGTACAGTACGCCACCGAAAGAGCACGCATTTATTAAATGTGTTTATATAAATTTATATTAAAATTATTTTTATCATAATTCTGATAATCTAGAGCATCGATTAAGCCAATAAAATAATAAAATTTTAACAAAAAATTTGTTTGCACAAAATTACGGTCTCGTAGTATACTACGTAGTACAGTACGCCACCGAAAGAGCACGCATTTATTAAATGTGTTTATATAAATTTATATTAAAATTATTTTTATCATAATTCTGATAATCTAGAGCATCGATTAAGCCAATAAAATAATAAAATTTTAACAAAAAATTTGTTTGCACAAAATTACGGTCTCGTGGTATACTACGTAGTACAGTACGCCACCGAAAGAGCACGCATTTATTAAATGTGTTTATATAAATTTATATTAAAATTATTTTTATCATAATTCTGATAATCTAGAGCATCGATTAAGCCAATAAAATAATAAAATTTTAACAAAAAATTTGTTTGCACAAAATTACGGTCTCGTAGTATACTACGTAGTACAGTACGCCACCGAAAGAGCACGCATTTATTAAATGTGTTTATATAAATTTATATTAAAATTATTTTTATCATAATTCTGATAATCTAGAGCATCGATTAAGCCAATAAAATAATAAAATTTTAACAAAAAATTTGTTTGCACAAAATTACGGTCTCGTGGTATACTACGTAGTACAGTACGCCACCGAAAGAGCACGCATTTATTAAATGTGTTTATATAAATTTATATTAAAATTATTTTTATCATAATTCTGATAATCTAGAGCATCGATTAAGCCAATAAAATAATAAAATTTTAACAAAAAATTTGTTTGCACAAAATTACGGTCTCGTAGTATACTACGTAGTACAGTACGCCACCGAAAGAGCACGCATTTATTAAATGTGTTTATATAAATTTATATTAAAATTATTTTTATCATAATTCTGATAATCTAGAGCATCGATTAAGCCAATAAAATAATAAAATTTTAACAAAAAATTTGTTTGCACAAAATTACGGTCTCGTAGTATACTACGTAGTACAGTACGCCACCGAAAGAGCACGCATTTATTAAATGTGTTTATATAAATTTATATTAAAATTATTTTTATCATAATTCTGATAATCTAGAGCATCGATTAAGCCAATAAAATATTAAAATTTTAACAAAAAATTTGTTTGCACAAAATTACGGTCTCGTGGTATACTACGTAGTACAGTACGCCACCGAAAGAGCACGCATTTATTAAATGTGTTTATATAAATTTATATTAAAATTATTTTTATCATAATTCTGATAATCTAGAGCATCGATTAAGCCAATAAAATAATAAAATTTTAACAAAAAATTTGTTTGCACAAAATTACGGTCTCGTAGTATACTACGTAGTACAGTACGCCACCGAAAGAGCACGCATTTATTAAATGTGTTTTATATAAATTTATATTAAAATTATTTTTATCATAATTCTGATAATCTAGAGCATCGATTAAGCCAATAAAATAATAAAATTTTAACAAAAATTTGTTTGCACAAAATTACGGTCTCGTGGTATACTACGTAGTACAGTACGCCACCGAAAGAGCACGCATTTATTAAATGTGTTTATATAAATTTATATTAAAATTATTTTTATCATAATTCTGATAATCTAGAGCATCGATTAAGCCAATAAAATAATAAAATTTTAACAAAAAATTTGTTTGCACAAAATTACGGTCTCGTAGGTATACTACGGTAGTACAGTACGCCACCGAAAGAGCACGCATATTAAATGTGTTTATATAAATTTATATTAAAATTATTTTTATCATAATTCTGATAATCTAGAGCATCGATTAAGCCAATAAAATAATAAAATTTTAACAAAAAATTTGTTTGCACAAAATTACGGTCTCGTGGTATACTACGTAGTACAGTACGCCACCGAAAGAGCACGCATTTATTAAATGTGTTTATATAAATTTATATTAAAATTATTTTTATCATAATTCTGATAATCTAGAGCATCGATTAAGCCAATAAAATAATAAAATTTTAACAAAAAATTTGTTTGCACAAAATTACGGTCTCGTAGTATACTACGTAGTACAGTACGCCACCGAAAGAGCACGCATTTATTAAATGTGTTTATATAAATTTATATTAAAATTATTTTTATCATAATTCTGATAATCTAGAGCATCGATTAAGCCAATAAAATAATAAAATTTTAACAAAAAATTTGTTTGCACAAAATTACGGTCTCGTGGTATACTACGTAGTACAGTACGCCACCGAAAGAGCACGCATTTATTAAATGTGTTTATATAAATTTATATTAAAATTATTTTTATCATAATTCTGATAATCTAGAGCATCGATTAAGCCAATAAAATAATAAAATTTTAACAAAAAATTTGTTTGCACAAAATTACGGTCTCGTAGTATACTACGTAGTACAGTACGCCACCGAAAGAGCACGCATTTATTAAATGTGTTTATATAAATTTATATTAAAATTATTTTTATCATAATTCTGATAATCTAGAGCATCGATTAAGCCAATAAAATAATAAAATTTTAACAAAAAATTTGTTTGCACAAAATTACGGTCTCGTGTATACTACGTAGTACAGTACGCCACCGAAAGAGCACGCATTTATTAAATGTGTTTATATAAATTTATATTAAAATTATTTTTATCATAATTCTGATAATCTAGAGCATCGATTAAGCCAATAAAATAATAAAATTTTAACAAAAAATTTGTTTGCACAAAATTACGGTCTCGTAGTATACTACGTAGTACAGTACGCCACCGAAAGAGCACGCATTTATTAAATGTGTTTATATAAATTTATATTAAAATTATTTTTATCATAATTCTGATAATCTAGAGCATCGATTAAGCCAATAAAATATTAAAATTTTAACAAAAAATTTGTTTGCACAAAATTACGGTCTCGTGGTATACTACGTAGTACAGTACGCCACCGAAAGAGCACGCATTTATTAAATGTGTTTATATAAATTTATATTAAAATTATTTTTATCATAATTCTGATAATCTAGAGCATCGATTAAGCCAATAAAATAATAAAATTTTAACAAAAAATTTGTTTGCACAAAATTACGGTCTCGTAGTATACTACGTAGTACAGTACGCCACCGAAAGAGCACGCATTTATTAAATGTGTTTATATAAATTTATATTAAAATTATTTTTATCATAATTCTGATAATCTAGAGCATCGATTAAGCCAATAAAATAATAAAATTTTAACAAAAAATTTGTTTGCACAAAATTACGGTCTCGTGGTATACTACGTAGTACAGTACGCCACCGAAAGAGCACGCATTTATTAAATGTGTTTATATAAATTTATATTAAAATTATTTTTATCATAATTCTGATAATCTAGAGCATCGATTAAGCCAATAAAATAATAAAATTTTAACAAAAAATTTGTTTGCACAAAATTACGGTCTCGTAGTATACTACGTAGTACAGTACGCCACCGAAAGAGCACGCATTTATTAAATGTGTTTATATAAATTTATATTAAAATTATTTTTATCATAATTCTGATAATCTAGAGCATCGATTAAGCCAATAAAATAATAAAATTTTAACAAAAAATTTGTTTGCACAAAATTACGGTCTCGTAGTATACTACGTAGTACAGTACGCCACCGAAAGAGCACGCATTTATTAAATGTGTTTATATAAATTTATATTAAAATTATTTTTATCATAATTCTGATAATCTAGAGCATCGATTAAGCCAATAAAATAATAAAATTTTAACAAAAAATTTGTTTGCACAAAATTACGGTCTCGTAGTATACTACGTAGTACAGTACGCCACCGAAAGAGCACGCATTTATTAAATGTGTTTATATAAATTTATATTAAAATTATTTTTATCATAATTCTGATAATCTAGAGCATCGATTAAGCCAATAAAATAATAAAATTTTAACAAAAAATTTGTTTGCACAAAATTACGGTCTCGTAGTATACTACGTAGTACAGTACGCCACCGAAAGAGCACGCATTTATTAAATGTGTTTATATAAATTTATATTAAAATTATTTTTATCATAATTCTGATAATCTAGAGCATCGATTAAGCCAATAAAATAATAAAATTTTAACAAAAAATTTGTTTGCACAAAATTACGGTCTCGTAGTATACTACGTAGTACAGTACGCCACCGAAAGAGCACGCATTTATTAAATGTGTTTATATAAATTTATATTAAAATTATTTTTATCATAATTCTGATAATCTAGAGCATCGATTAAGCCAATAAAATAATAAAATTTTAACAAAAAATTTGTTTGCACAAAATTACGGTCTCGTAGTATACTACGTAGTACAGTACGCCACCGAAAGAGCACGCATTTATTAAATGTGTTTATATAAATTTATATTAAAATTATTTTTATCATAATTCTGATAATCTAGAGCATCGATTAAGCCAATAAAATAATAAAATTTTAACAAAAAATTTGTTTGCACAAAATTACGGTCTCGTGGTATACTACGTAGTACAGTACGCCACCGAAAGAGCACGCATTTATTAAATGTGTTTATATAAATTTATATTAAAATTATTTTTATCATAATTCTGATAATCTAGAGCATCGATTAAGCCAATAAAATAATAAAATTTTAACAAAAAATTTGTTTGCACAAAATTACGGTCTCGTAGTATACTACGTAGTACAGTACGCCACCGAAAGAGCACGCATTTATTAAATGTGTTTATATAAATTTATATTAAAATTATTTTTATCATAATTCTGATAATCTAGAGCATCGATTAAGCCAATAAAATAATAAAATTTTAACAAAAAATTTGTTTGCACAAAATTACGGTCTCGTAGGTATACTACGTAGTACAGTACGCCACCGAAAGAGCACGCATTTATTAAATGTGTTTATATAAATTTATATTAAAATTATTTTTATCATAATTCTGATAATCTAGAGCATCGATTAAGCCAATAAAATAATAAAATTTTAACAAAAAATTTGTTTGCACAAAATTACGGTCTCGTAGTATACTACGTAGTACAGTACGCCACCGAAAGAGCACGCATTTATTAAATGTGTTTATATAAATTTATATTAAAATTATTTTTATCATAATTCTGATAATCTAGAGCATCGATTAAGCCAATAAAATAATAAAATTTTAACAAAAAATTTGTTTGCACAAAATTACGGTCTCGTAGTATACTACGTAGTACAGTACGCCACCGAAAGAGCACGCATTTATTAAATGTGTTTATATAAATTTATATTAAAATTATTTTTATCATAATTCTGATAATCTAGAGCATCGATTAAGCCAATAAAATAATAAAATTTTAACAAAAAATTTGTTTGCACAAAATTACGGTCTCGTAGTATACTACGTAGTACAGTACGCCACCGAAAGAGCACGCATTTATTAAATGTGTTTATATAAATTTATATTAAAATTATTTTTATCATAATTCTGATAATCTAGAGCATCGATTAAGCCAATAAAATAATAAAATTTTAACAAAAAATTTGTTTGCACAAAATTACGGTCTCGTGGTATACTACGTAGTACAGTACGCCACCGAAAGAGCACGCATTTATTAAATGTGTTTATATAAATTTATATTAAAATTATTTTTATCATAATTCTGATAATCTAGAGCATCGATTAAGCCAATAAAATAATAAAATTTTAACAAAAAATTTGTTTGCACAAAATTACGGTCTCGTAGTATACTACGTAGTACAGTACGCCACCGAAAGAGCACGCATTTATTAAATGTGTTTATATAAATTTATATTAAAATTATTTTTATCATAATTCTGATAATCTAGAGCATCGATTAAGCCAATAAAATAATAAAATTTTAACAAAAAATTTGTTTGCACAAAATTACGGTCTCGTGGTATACTACGTAGTACAGTACGCCACCGAAAGAGCACGCATTTATTAAATGTGTTTATATAAATTTATATTAAAATTATTTTTATCATAATTCTGATAATCTAGAGCATCGATTAAGCCAATAAAATAATAAAATTTTAACAAAAAATTTGTTTGCACAAAATTACGGTCTCGTAGTATACTACGTAGTACAGTACGCCACCGAAAGAGCACGCATTTATTAAATGTGTTTATATAAATTTATATTAAAATTATTTTTATCATAATTCTGATAATCTAGAGCATCGATTAAGCCAATAAAATATTAAAATTTTAACAAAAAATTTGTTTGCACAAAATTACGGTCTCGTGGTATACTACGTAGTACAGTACGCCACCGAAAGAGCACGCATTTATTAAATGTGTTTATATAAATTTATATTAAAATTATTTTTATCATAATTCTGATAATCTAGAGCATCGATTAAGCCAATAAAATAATAAAATTTTAACAAAAAATTTGTTTGCACAAAATTACGGTCTCGTAGTATACTACGTAGTACAGTACGCCACCGAAAGAGCACGCATTTATTAAATGTGTTTATATAAATTTATATTAAAATTATTTTTATCATAATTCTGATAATCTAGAGCATCGATTAAGCCAATAAAATAATAAAATTTTAACAAAAAATTTGTTTGCACAAAATTACGGTCTCGTAGTATACTACGTAGTACAGTACGCCACCGAAAGAGCACGCATTTATTAAATGTGTTTATATAAATTTATATTAAAATTATTTTTATCATAATTCTGATAATCTAGAGCATCGATTAAGCCAATAAAATAATAAAATTTTAACAAAAAATTTGTTTGCACAAAATTACGGTCTCGTAGTATACTACGTAGTACAGTACGCCACCGAAAGAGCACGCATTTATTAAATGTGTTTATATAAATTTATATTAAAATTATTTTTATCATAATTCTGATAATCTAGAGCATCGATTAAGCCAATAAAATAATAAAATTTTAACAAAAAATTTGTTTGCACAAAATTACGGTCTCGTGGTATACTACGTAGTACAGTACGCCACCGAAAGAGCACGCATTTATTAAATGTGTTTATATAAATTTATATTAAAATTATTTTTATCATAATTCTGATAATCTAGAGCATCGATTAAGCCAATAAAATAATAAAATTTTAACAAAAAATTTGTTTGCACAAAATTACGGTCTCGTAGTATACTACGTAGTACAGTACGCCACCGAAAGAGCACGCATTTATTAAATGTGTTTATATAAATTTATATTAAAATTATTTTTATCATAATTCTGATAATCTAGAGCATCGATTAAGCCAATAAAATAATAAAATTTTAACAAAAAATTTGTTTGCACAAAATTACGGTCTCGTAGTATACTACGTAGTACAGTACGCCACCGAAAGAGCACGCATTTATTAAATGTGTTTATATAAATTTATATTAAAATTATTTTTATCATAATTCTGATAATCTAGAGCATCGATTAAGCCAATAAAATAATAAAATTTTAACAAAAAATTTGTTTGCACAAAATTACGGTCTCGTAGTATACTACGTAGTACAGTACGCCACCGAAAGAGCACGCATTTATTAAATGTGTTTATATAAATTTATATTAAAATTATTTTTATCATAATTCTGATAATCTAGAGCATCGATTAAGCCAATAAAATATTAAAATTTTAACAAAAAATTTGTTTGCACAAAATTACGGTCTCGTGGTATACTACGTAGTACAGTACGCCACCGAAAGAGCACGCATTTATTAAATGTGTTTATATAAATTTATATTAAAATTATTTTTATCATAATTCTGATAATCTAGAGCATCGATTAAGCCAATAAAATAATAAAATTTTAACAAAAAATTTGTTTGCACAAAATTACGGTCTCGTAGTTATACTACGTAGTACAGTACGCCACCGAAAGAGCACGCATTTATTAAATGTGTTTATATAAATTTATATTAAAATTATTTTTATCATAATTCTGATAATCTAGAGCATCGATTAAGCCAATAAAATAATAAAATTTTAACAAAAAATTTGTTTGCACAAAATTACGGTCTCGTAGTATACTACGTAGTACAGTACGCCACCGAAAGAGCACGCATTTATTAAATGTGTTTATATAAATTTATATTAAAATTATTTTTATCATAATTCTGATAATCTAGAGCATCGATTAAGCCAATAAAATAATAAAATTTTAACAAAAAATTTGTTTGCACAAAATTACGGTCTCGTAGTATACTACGTAGTACAGTACGCCACCGAAAGAGCACGCATTTATTAAATGTGTTTATATAAATTTATATTAAAATTATTTTTATCATAATTCTGATAATCTAGAGCATCGATTAAGCCAATAAAATAATAAAATTTTAACAAAAAATTTGTTTGCACAAAATTACGGTCTCGTAGTATACTACGTAGTACAGTACGCCACCGAAAGAGCACGCATTTATTAAATGTGTTTATATAAATTTATATTAAAATTATTTTTATCATAATTCTGATAATCTAGAGCATCGATTAAGCCAATAAAATAATAAAATTTTAACAAAAAATTTGTTTGCACAAAATTACGGTCTCGTAGTATACTACGTAGTACAGTACGCCACCGAAAGAGCACGCATTTATTAAATGTGTTTATATAAATTTATATTAAAATTATTTTTATCATAATTCTGATAATCTAGAGCATCGATTAAGCCAATAAAATAATAAAATTTTAACAAAAAATTTGTTTGCACAAAATTACGGTCTCGTAGTATACTACGTAGTACAGTACGCCACCGAAAGAGCACGCATTTATTAAATGTGTTTATATAAATTTATATTAAAATTATTTTTATCATAATTCTGATAATCTAGAGCATCGATTAAGCCAATAAAATAATAAAATTTTAACAAAAAATTTGTTTGCACAAAATTACGGTCTCGTAGTATACTACGTAGTACAGTACGCCACCGAAAGAGCACGCATTTATTAAATGTGTTTATATAAATTTATATTAAAATTATTTTTATCATAATTCTGATAATCTAGAGCATCGATTAAGCCAATAAAATAATAAAATTTTAACAAAAAATTTGTTTGCACAAAATTACGGTCTCGTAGTATACTACGTAGTACAGTACGCCACCGAAAGAGCACGCATTTATTAAATGTGTTTATATAAATTTATATTAAAATTATTTTTATCATAATTCTGATAATCTAGAGCATCGATTAAGCCAATAAAATAATAAAATTTTAACAAAAAATTTGTTTGCACAAAATTACGGTCTCGTAGTATACTACGTAGTACAGTACGCCACCGAAAGAGCACGCATTTATTAAATGTGTTTATATAAATTTATATTAAAATTATTTTTATCATAATTCTGATAATCTAGAGCATCGATTAAGCCAATAAAATAATAAAATTTTAACAAAAAATTTGTTTGCACAAAATTACGGTCTCGTGGTATACTACGTAGTACAGTACGCCACCGAAAGAGCACGCATTTATTAAATGTGTTTATATAAATTTATATTAAAATTATTTTTATCATAATTCTGATAATCTAGAGCATCGATTAAGCCAATAAAATAATAAAATTTTAACAAAAAATTTGTTTGCACAAAATTACGGTCTCGTAGTATACTACGTAGTACAGTACGCCACCGAAAGAGCACGCATTTATTAAATGTGTTTATATAAATTTATATTAAAATTATTTTTATCATAATTCTGATAATCTAGAGCATCGATTAAGCCAATAAAATATTAAAATTTTAACAAAAAATTTGTTTGCACAAAATTACGGTCTCGTGGTATACTACGTAGTACAGTACGCCACCGAAAGAGCACGCATTTATTAAATGTGTTTATATAAATTTATATTAAAATTATTTTTATCATAATTCTGATAATCTAGAGCATCGATTAAGCCAATAAAATAATAAAATTTTAACAAAAAATTTGTTTGCACAAAATTACGGTCTCGTGGTATACTACGTAGTACAGTACGCCACCGAAAGAGCACGCATTTATTAAATGTGTTTATATAAATTTATATTAAAATTATTTTTATCATAATTCTGATAATCTAGAGCATCGATTAAGCCAATAAAATAATAAAATTTTAACAAAAAATTTGTTTGCACAAAATTACGGTCTCGTAGTATACTACGTAGTACAGTACGCCACCGAAAGAGCACGCATTTATTAAATGTGTTTATATAAATTTATATTAAAATTATTTTTATCATAATTCTGATAATCTAGAGCATCGATTAAGCCAATAAAATATTAAAATTTTAACAAAAAATTTGTTTGCACAAAATTACGGTCTCGTGGTATACTACGTAGTACAGTACGCCACCGAAAGAGCACGCATTTATTAAATGTGTTTATATAAATGTATATTAAAATTATTTTTATCATAATTCTGATAATCTAGAGCATCGATTAAGTCAATAAAATAATAAAATTTTAACAAAAAATTTGTTTGCACAAAATTACGGTCTCGTAGTATACTACGTAGTACAGTACGCCACCGAAAGAGCACGCATTTATTAAATGTGTTTATATAAATTTATATTAAAATTATTTTTATCATAATTCTGATAATCTAGAGCATCGATTAAGCCAATAAAATATTAAAATTTTAACAAAAAATTTGTTTGCACAAAATTACGGTCTCGTGGTATACTACGTAGTACAGTACGCCACCGAAAGAGCACGCATTTATTAAATGTGTTTATATAAATTTATATTAAAATTATTTTTATCATAATTCTGATAATCTAGAGCATCGATTAAGCCAATAAAATAATAAAATTTTAACAAAAAATTTGTTTGCACAAAATTACGGTCTCGTAGTATACTACGTAGTACAGTACGCCACCGAAAGAGCACGCATTTATTAAATGTGTTTATATAAATGTATATTAAAATTATTTTTATCATAATTCTGATAATCTAGAGCATCGATTAAGCCAATAAAATATTAAAATTTTAACAAAAAATTTGTTTGCACAAAATTACGGTCTCGTGGTATACTACGTAGTACAGTACGCCACCGAAAGAGCACGCATTTATTAAATGTGTTTATATAAATTTATATTAAAATTATTTTTATCATAATTCTGATAATCTAGAGCATCGATTAAGCCAATAAAATAATAAAATTTTAACAAAAAATTTGTTTGCACAAAATTACGGTCTCGTAGTATACTACGTAGTACAGTACGCCACCGAAAGAGCACGCATTTATTAAATGTGTTTATATAAATTTATATTAAAATTATTTTTATCATAATTCTGATAATCTAGAGCATCGATTAAGCCAATAAAATAATAAAATTTTAACAAAAAATTTATTTGCACAAAATTACGGTCTCGTAGTATACTACGTAGTACAGTACGCCACCGAAAGAGCACGCATTTATTAAATGTGTTTATAGTAAATTTATATTAAAATTATTTTTATCATAATTCTGATAATCTAGAGCATCGATTAAGCCAATAAAATAATAAAATTTTAACAAAAAATTTGTTTGCACAAAATTACGGTCTCGTAGTATACTACGTAGTACAGTACGCCACCGAAAGAGCACGCATTTATTAAATGTGTTTATATAAATTTATATTAAAATTATTTTTATCATAATTCTGATAATCTAGAGCATCGATTAAGCCAATAAAATATTAAAATTTTAACAAAAAATTTGTTTGCACAAAATTACGGTCTCGTGGTATACTACGTAGTACAGTACGCCACCGAAAGAGCACGCATTTATTAAATGTGTTATATAAATTTATATTAAAATTATTTTTATCATAATTCTGATAATCTAGAGCATCGATTAAGCCAATAAAATAATAAAATTTTAACAAAAAATTTGTTTGCCAAAATTACGGTCTCGTAGTATACTACGTAGTACAGTACGCCACCGAAAGAGCACGCATTTATTAAATGTGTTTATATAAATTTATATTAAAATTATTTTTATCATAATTCTGATAATCTAGAGCACCGATTAAGCCAATAAAATAATAAAATTTTAACAAAAAATTTGTTTGCACAAAATTACGGTCTCGTGGTATACTACGTAGTACAGTACGCCACCGAAAGAGCACGCATTTATTAAATGTGTTTATATAAATTTATATTAAAATTATTTTTATCATAATTCTGAAAATCTAGAGCATCGATTAAGCCAATAAAATAATAAAATTTTAACAAAAAATTTGTTTGCACAAAATTACGGTCTCGTAGTATACTACGTAGTACAGTACGCCACCGAAAGAGCACGCATTTATTAAATGTGTTTATATAAATTTATATTAAAATTATTTTTATCATAATTCTGATAATCTAGAGCATCGATTAAGCCAATAAAATATTAAAATTTTAACAAAAAATTTGTTTGCACAAAATTACGGTCTCGTGGTATACTACGTAGTACAGTACGCCACCGAAAGAGCACGCATTTATTAAATGTGTTTATATAAATTTATATTAAAATTATTTTTATCATAATTCTGATAATCTAGAGCATCGATTAAGCCAATAAAATAATAAAATTTTAACAAAAAATTTGTTTGCACAAAATTACGGTCTCGTAGTATACTACGTATTACAGTACGCCACCGAAAGAGCACGCATTTATTAAATGTGTTTATATAAATTTATATTAAAATTATTTTTATCATAATTCTGATAATCTAGAGCATCGATTAAGCCAATAAAATAATAAAATTTTAACAAAAAATTTGTTTGCACAAAATTACGGTCTCGTAGTATACTACGTAGTACAGTACGCCACCGAAAGAGCACGCTATTTATTAAATGTGTTTATATAAATTTATATTAAAATTATTTTTATCATAATTCTGATAATCTAGAGCATCGATTAAGCCAATAAAATAATAAAATTTTAACAAAAAATTTGTTTGCACAAAATTACGGTCTCGTAGTATACTACGTAGTACAGTACGCCACCGAAAGAGCACGCATTTATTAAATGTGTTTATATAAATTTATATTAAAATTATTTTTATCATAATTCTGATAATCTAGAGCATCGATTAAGCCAATAAAATAATAAAATTTTAACAAAAAATTTGTTTGCACAAAATTACGGTCTCGTAGTATACTACGTAGTACAGTACGCCACCGAAAGAGCACGCATTTATTAAATGTGTTTATATAAATTTATATTAAAATTATTTTTATCATAATTCTGATAATCTAGAGCATCGATTAAGCCAATAAAATAATAAAATTTTAACAAAAAATTTGTTTGCACAAAATTACGGTCTCGTGGTATACTACGTAGTACAGTACGCCACCGAAAGAGCACGCATTTATTAAATGTGTTTATATAAATTTATATTAAAATTATTTTTATCATAATTCTGATAATCTAGAGCATCGATTAAGCCAATAAAATAATAAAATTTTAACAAAAAATTTGTTTGCACAAAATTACGGTCTCGTAGTATACTACGTAGTACAGTACGCCACCGAAAGAGCACGCATTTATTAAATGTGTTTATATAAATTTATATTAAAATTATTTTTATCATAATTCTGATAATCTAGAGCATCGATTAAGCCAATAAAATATAAAATTTTAACAAAAAATTTGTTTGCACAAAATTACGGTCTCGTGGTATACTACGTAGTACAGTACGCCACCGAAAGAGCACGCATTTATTAAATGTGTTTATATAAATTTATATTAAAATTATTTTTATCATAATTCTGATAATCTAGAGCATCGATTAAGCCAATAAAATAATAAAATTTTAACAAAAAATTTGTTTGCACAAAATTACGGTCTCGTAGTATACTACGTAGTACAGTACGCCACCGAAAGAGCACGCATTTATTAAATGTGTTTATATAAATTTATATTAAAATTATTTTTATCATAATTCTGATAATCTAGAGCATCGATTAAGCCAATAAAATAATAAAATTTTAACAAAAAATTTGTTTGCACAAAATTACGGTCTCGTAGTATACTATGTAGTACAGTACGCCACCGAAAGAGCACGCATTTATTAAATGTGTTTATATAAATTTATATTAAAATTATTTTTATCATAATTCTGATAATCTAGAGCATCGATTAAGCCAATAAAATAATAAAATTTTAACAAAAAATTTGTTTGCACAAAATTACGGTCTCGTGGTATACTACGTAGTACAGTACGCCACCGAAAGAGCACGCATTTATTAAATGTGTTTATATAAATTTATATTAAAATTATTTTTATCATAATTCTGATAATCTAGAGCATCGATTAAGCCAATAAAATAATAAAATTTTAACAAAAAATTTGTTTGCACAAAATTACGGTCTCGTAGTATACTACGTAGTACAGTACGCCACCGAAAGAGCACGCATTTATTAAATGTGTTTATATAAATTTATATTAAAATTATTTTTATCATAATTCTGATAATCTAGAGCATCGATTAAGCCAATAAAATATTAAAATTTTAACAAAAAATTTGTTTGCACAAAATTACGGTCTCGTGGTATACTACGTAGTACAGTACGCCACCGAAAGAGCACGCATTTATTAAATGTGTTTATATAAATTTATATTAAAATTATTTTTATCATAATTCTGATAATCTAGAGCATCGATTAAGCCAATAAAATAATAAAATTTTAACAAAAAATTTGTTTGCACAAAATTACGGTCTCGTAGTATACTACGTAGTACAGTACGCCACCGAAAGAGCACGCATTTATTAAATGTGTTTATATAAATTTATATTAAAATTATTTTTATCATAATTCTGATAATCTAGAGCATCGATTAAGCCAATAAAATAATAAAATTTTAACAAAAAATTTGTTTGCACAAAATTACGGTCTCGTAGTATACTACGTAGTACAGTACGCCACCGAAAGAGCACGCATTTATTAAATGTGTTTATATAAATTTATATTAAAATTATTTTTATCATAATTCTGATAATCTAGAGCATCGATTAAGCCAATAAAATAATAAAATTTTAACAAAAAATTTGTTTGCACAAAATTACGGTCTCGTAGTATACTACGTAGTACAGTACGCCACCGAAAGAGCACGCATTTATTAAATGTGTTTATATAAATTTATATTAAAATTATTTTTATCATAATTCTGATAATCTAGAGCATCGATTAAGCCAATAAAATAATAAAATTTTAACAAAAAATTTGTTTGCACAAAATTACGGTCTCGTGGTATACTACGTAGTACAGTACGCCACCGAAAGAGCACGCATTTATTAAATGTGTTTATATAAATTTATATTAAAATTATTTTTATCATAATTCTGATAATCTAGAGCATCGATTAAGCCAATAAAATAATAAAATTTTAACAAAAAATTTGTTTGCACAAAATTACGGTCTCGTAGTATACTACGTAGTACAGTACGCCACCGAAAGAGCACGCATTTATTAAATGTGTTTATATAAATTTATATTAAAATTATTTTTATCATAATTCTGATAATCTAGAGCATCGATTAAGCCAGTAAAATATTAAAATTTTAACAAAAAATTTGTTTGCACAAAATTACGGTCTCGTGGTATACTACGTAGTACAGTACGCCACCGAAAGAGCACGCATTTATTAAATGTGTTTATATAAATTTATATTAAAATTATTTTTATCATAATTCTGATAATCTAGAGCATCGATTAAGCCAATAAAATAATAAATTTTAACAAAAAATTTGTTTGCACAAAATTACGGTCTCGTAGTATACTACGTAGTACAGTACGCCACCGAAAGAGCACGCATTTATTAAATGTGTTTATATAAATTTATATTAAAATTATTTTTATCATAATTCTGATAATCTAGAGCATCGATTAAGCCAATAAAATAATAAAATTTTAACAAAAAATTTGTTTGCACAAAATTACGGTCTCGTAGTATACTACGTAGTACAGTACGCCACCGAAAGAGCACGCATTTATTAAATGTGTTTATATAAATTTATATTAAAATTATTTTTATCATAATTCTGATAATCTAGAGCATCGATTAAGCCAATAAAATAATAAAATTTTAACAAAAAATTTGTTTGCACAAAATTACGGTCTCGTGGTATACTACGTAGTACAGTACGCCACCGAAAGAGCACGCATTTATTAAATGTGTTTATATAAATTTATATTAAAATTATTTTTATCATAATTCTGATAATCTAGAGCATCGATTAAGCCAATAAAATAATAAAATTTTAACAAAAAATTTGTTTGCACAAAATTACGGTCTCGTGGTATACTACGTAGTACAGTACGCCACCGAAAGAGCACGCATTTATTAAATGTGTTTATATAAATTTATATTAAAATTATTTTTATCATAATTCTGATAATCTAGAGCATCGATTAAGCCAATAAAATATTAAAATTTTAACAAAAAATTTGTTTGCACAAAATTACGGTCTCGTGGTATACTACGTAGTACAGTACGCCACCGAAAGAGCACGCATTTATTAAATGTGTTTATATAAATTTATATTAAAATTATTTTTATCATAATTCTGATAATCTAGAGCATCGATTAAGCCAATAAAATAATAAAATTTTAACAAAAAATTTGTTTGCACAAAATTACGGTCTCGTAGTATACTACGTAGTACAGTACGCCACCGAAAGAGCACGCATTTTATTAAATGTGTTTATATAAATTTATATTAAAATTATTTTTATCATAATTCTGATAATCTAGAGCATCGATTAAGCCAGTAAAATATTAAAATTTTAACAAAAAATTTGTTTGCACAAAATTACGGTCTCGTGGTATACTACGTAGTACAGTACGCCACCGAAAGAGCACGCATTTATTAAATGTGTTTATATAAATTTATATTAAAATTATTTTTATCATAATTCTGATAATCTAGAGCATCGATTAAGCCAATAAAATAATAAAATTTTAACAAAAAATTTGTTTGCACAAAATTACGGTCTCGTAGTATACTACGTAGTACAGTACGCCACCGAAAGAGCACGCATTTATTAAATGTGTTTATATAAATTTATATTAAAATTATTTTTATCATAATTCTGATAATCTAGAGCATCGATTAAGCCAATAAAATAATAAAATTTTAACAAAAAATTTGTTTGCACAAAATTACGGTCTCGTAGTATACTACGTAGTACAGTACGCCACCGAAAGAGCACGCATTTATTAAATGTGTTTATATAAATTTATATTAAAATTATTTTTATCATAATTCTGATAATCTAGAGCATCGATTAAGCCAATAAAATAATAAAATTTTAACAAAAAATTTGTTTGCACAAAATTACGGTCTCGTGGTATACTACGTAGTACAGTACGCCACCGAAAGAGCACGCATTTATTAAATGTGTTTATATAAATTTATATTAAAATTATTTTTATCATAATTCTGATAATCTAGAGCATCGATTAAGCCAATAAAATAATAAAATTTTAACAAAAAATTTGTTTGCACAAAATTACGGTCTCGTAGTATACTACGTAGTACAGTACGCCACCGAAAGAGCACGCATTTATTAAATGTGTTTATATAAATTTATATTAACCTTCATCCGTCCCTCAAAATAAATAACACTAAAGTTCCTCGATGCCAAAATGGACCCATACGAATTTACATCAAAAAACATATTTTTTTATTTTAATTTTTAATTTTATTAATTAAAATAAAACAAAAATGAATTTTTCTCACAGAAAATTCTCACACAAAAAATTTAAAAATTTACGTTAGAGTAAAATTTGTGTCATCACTATCGCGCTTTTTCTGTAGTTTTGAAAACGGACGATCATAAACTTTTTCATAAAAAAGACACAAAAAATTTATAGAACGAATCTACAGTAAAATTGAACAAAATGTAAAAAATGAATTTATTATTCGGTGATTTTCCTAAATATATGATAAGAATGCAATATAATCTCTGTTAATGGGAAAATACTAATTATATGTCTATAAAATTACTATGGGCCATTTTTGACCCCGAGGATATTTAGTGTTACTTATTTTACTGCGGTGTAACGGTAAATCGGAAATTATTAAATTTTTGTATAATACTTATTTAGAACATATTAGACAAAGTCACTAAGTTACACATTTGTGATGTTTATACTTATCAAGATTTTCGAAAGAGAAAGGTGCATTTGGGTCGAAATGGACCCGAGGGACGGAAGAAGGTTAAAATTATTTTTATCATAATTCTGATAATCTAGAGCATCGATTAAGCTAATAAAATATTAAAATTTTAACAAAAAATTTGTTTGCACAAAATTACGGTCTCGTGGTATACTACGTAGTACAGTACGCCACCGAAAGAGCACGCATTTATTAAATGTGTTTATATAAATTTATACTAAAATTATTTTTATCATAATTCTGATAATCTAGAGCATCGATTAAGCCAATAAAATAATAAAATTTTAACAAAAAATTTGTTTGCACAAAATTACGGTCTCGTAGTATACTACGTAGTACAGTACGCCACCGAAACAGCACGAATTTATTAAATGTGTTTATATAAATTTATATTAAAATTATTTTTATCATAATTCTGATAATCTAGAGCATCGATTAAGCCAATAAAATAATAAAATTTTAACAAAAAATTTGTTTGCACAAAATTACGGTCTCGTAGTATACTACGTAGTACAGTACGCCACCGAAAGAGCACGCATTTATTAAATGTGTTTATATAAATTTATATTAAAATTATTTTTATCATAATTCTGATAATCTAGAGCATCGATTAAGCCAATAAAATAATAAAATTTTAACAAAAAATTTGTTTGCACAAAATTACGGTCTCGTAGTATACTACGTAGTACAGTACGCCACCGAAAGAGCACGCATTTATTAAATGTGTTTATATAAATTTATATTAAAATTATTTTTATCATAATTCTGATAATCTAGAGCATCGATTAAGCCAATAAAATATTAAAATTTTAACAAAAAATTTGTTTGCACAAAATTACGGTCTCGTAGTATACTACGTAGTACAGTACGCCACCGAAAGAGCACGCATTTATTAAATGTGTTTATATAAATTTATATTAAAATTATTTTTATCATAATTCTGATAATCTAGAGCATCGATTAAGCCAATAAAATAATAAAATTTTAACAAAAAATTTGTTTGCACAAAATTACGGTCTCGTAGTATACTACGTAGTACAGTACGCCACCGAAAGAGCACGCATTTATTAAATGTGTTTATATAAATTTATATTAAAATTATTTTTATCATAATTCTGATAATCTAGAGCATCGATTAAGCCAATAAAATAATAAAATTTTAACAAAAAATTTGTTTGCACAAAATTACGGTCTCGTAGTATACTACGTAGTACAGTACGCCACCGAAAAAGCACGCATTTATTAAATGTGTTTATATAAATTTATATTAAAATTATTTTTATCATAATTCTGATAATCTAGAGCATCGATTAAGCCAATAAAATAATAAAATTTTAACAAAAAATTTGTTTGCACAAAATTACGGCCTCGTAGTATACTACGTAGTACAGTACGCCACCGAAAGAGCACGCATTTATTAAATGTGTTTATATAAATTTATATTAAAATTATTTTTATCATAATTCTGATAATCTAGAGCATCGATTAAGCCAATAAAATAATAAAATTTTAACAAAAAATTTGTTTGCACAAAATTACGGTCTCGTAGTATACTACGTAGTACAGTACGCCACCGAAAGAGCACGCATTTATTAAATGTGTTTATATAAATTTATATTAAAATTATTTTTATCATAATTCTGATAATCTAGAGCATCGATTAAGCCAATAAAATAATAAAATTTTAACAAAAAATTTGTTTGCACAAAATTACGGTCTCGTGGTATACTACGTAGTACAGTACGCCACCGAAAGAGCACGCATTTATTAAATGTGTTTATATAAATTTATATTAAAATTATTTTTATCATAATTCTGATAATCTAGAGCATCGATTAAGCCAATAAAATAATAAAATTTTAACAAAAAATTTGTTTGCACAAAATTACGGTCTCGTAGTATACTACGTAGTACAGTACGCCACCGAAAGAGCACGCATTTATTAAATGTGTTTATATAAATTTATATTAAAATTATTTTTATCATAATTCTGATAATCTAGAGCATCGATTAAGCCAATAAAATATTAAAATTTTAACAAAAAATTTGTTTGCACAAAATTACGGTCTCGTGGTATACTACGTAGTACAGTACGCCACCGAAAGAGCACGCATTTATTAAATGTGTTTATATAAATTTATATTAAAATTATTTTTATCATAATTCTGATAATCTAGAGCATCGATTAAGCCAATAAAATAATAAAATTTTAACAAAAAATTTGTTTGCACAAAATTACGGTCTCGTAGTATACTACGTAGTACAGTACGCCACCGAAAGAGCACGCATTTATTAAATGTGTTTATATAAATTTATATTAAAATTATTTTTATCATAATTCTGATAATCTAGAGCATCGATTAAGCCAATAAAATAATAAAATTTTAACAAAAAATTTGTTTGCACAAAATTACGGTCTCGTGGTATACTACGTAGTACAGTACGCCACCGAAAGAGCACGCATTTATTAAATGTGTTTATATAAATTTATATTAAAATTATTTTTATCATAATTCTGATAATCTAGAGCATCGATTAAGCCAATAAAATAATAAAATTTTAACAAAAAATTTGTTTGCACAAAATTACGGTCTCGTAGTATACTACGTAGTACAGTACGCCACCGAAAGAGCACGCATTTATTAAATGTGTTTATATAAATTTATATTAAAATTATTTTTATCATAATTCTGATAATCTAGAGCATCGATTAAGCCAATAAAATATTAAAATTTTAACAAAAAATTTGTTTGCACAAAATTACGGTCTCGTGGTATACTACGTAGTACAGTACGCCACCGAAAGAGCACGCATTTATTAAATGTGTTTATATAAATTTATATTAAAATTATTTTTATCATAATTCTGATAATCTAGAGCATCGATTAAGCCAATAAAATAATAAAATTTTAACAAAAAATTTGTTTGCACAAAATTACGGTCTCGTAGTATACTACGTATTACAGTACGCCACCGAAAGGGCACGCATTTATTAACCCTCTCAAACGCCTTGTACAATATATAGTACATCAACTTTCATCTCTTCGACCAACCGTAATTTTTAATTTTTGTCTCATTTCTCTTGTGCGATCGTTCTCTTATGTATTTATGTTCACACTACAGTTTTATGAGCAATCCCATATCATAGCAGTGCATAATTGTGCTACGTAATTTATTTTTGGAAGAAAGTCAATTTTAAATGGCGTTTGAAAGGGTTAAATGTGTTTATATAAATTTATATTAAAATTATTTTTATCATAATTCTGATAATCTAGAGCATCGATTAAGCCAATAAAATAATAAAATTTTAACAAAAAATTTGTTTGCACAAAATTACGGTCTCGTGGTATACTACGTAGTACAGTACGCCACCGAAAGAGCACGCATTTATTAAATGTGTTTATATAAATTTATATTAAAATTATTTTTATCATAATTCTGATAATCTAGAGCATCGATTAAGCCAATAAAATAATAAAATTTTAACAAAAAATTTGTTTGCACAAAATTACGGTCTCGTAGTATACTACGTAGTACAGTACGCCACCGAAAGAGCACGCATTTATTAAATGTGTTTATATAAATTTATATTAAAATTATTTTTATCATAATTCTGATAATCTAGAGCATCGATTAAGCCAATAAAATATTAAAATTTTAACAAAAAATTTGTTTGCACAAAATTACGGTCTCGTGGTATACTACGTAGTACAGTACGCCACCGAAAGAGCACGCATTTATTAAATGTGTTTATATAAATTTATATTAAAATTATTTTTATCATAATTCTGATAATCTAGAGCATCGATTAAGCCAATAAAATAATAAAATTTTAACAAAAAATTTGTTTGCACAAAATTACGGTCTCGTAGTATACTACGTAGTACAGTACGCCACCGAAAGAGCACGCATTTATTAAATGTGTTTATATAAATTTATATTAAAATTATTTTTATCATAATTCTGATAATCTAGAGCATCGATTAAGCCAATAAAATAATAAAATTTTAACAAAAAATTTGTTTGCACAAAATTACGGTCTCGTAGTATACTACGTAGTACAGTACGCCACCGAAAGAGCACGCATTTATTAAATGTGTTTATATAAATTTATATTAAAATTATTTTTATCATAATTCTGATAATCTAGAGCATCGATTAAGCCAATAAAATAATAAAATTTTAACAAAAAATTTGTTTGCACAAAATTACGGTCTCGTAGTATACTACGTAGTACAGTACGCCACCGAAAGAGCACGCATTTATTAAATGTGTTTATATAAATTTATATTAAAATTATTTTTATCATAATTCTGATAATCTAGAGCATCGATTAAGCCAATAAAATAATAAAATTTTAACAAAAAATTTGTTTGCACAAAATTACGGTCTCGTGGTATACTACGTAGTACAGTACGCCACCGAAAGAGCACGCGTTTATTAAATGTGTTTATATAAATTTATATTAAAATTATTTTTATCATAATTCTGATAATCTAGAGCATCGATTAAGCCAATAAAATAATAAAATTTTAACAAAAAATTTGTTTGCACAAAATTACGGTCTCGTAGTATACTACGTAGTACAGTACGCCACCGAAAGAGCACGCATTTATTAAATGTGTTTATATAAATTTATATTAAAATTATTTTTATCATAATTCTGATAATCTAGAGCATCGATTAAGCCAATAAAATATTAAAATTTTAACAAAAAATTTGTTTGCACAAAATTACGGTCTCGTGGTATACTACGTAGTACAGTACGCCACCGAAAGAGCACGCATTTATTAAATGTGTTTATATAAATTTATATTAAAATTATTTTTATCATAATTCTGATAATCTAGAGCATCGATTAAGCCAATAAAATAATAAAATTTTAACAAAAAATTTGTTTGCACAAAATTACGGTCTCGTAGTATACTACGTAGTACAGTACGCCACCGAAAGAGCACGCATTTATTAAATGTGTTTATATAAATTTATATTAAAATTATTTTTATCATAATTCTGATAATCTAGAGCATCGATTAAGCCAATAAAATAATAAAATTTTAACAAAAAATTTGTTTGCACAAAATTACGGTCTCGTAGTATACTACGTAGTACAGTACGCCACCGAAAGAGCACGCATTTATTAAATGTGTTTATATAAATTTATATTAAAATTATTTTTATCATAATTCTGATAATCTAGAGCATCGATTAAGCCAATAAAATAATAAAATTTTAACAAAAAATTTGTTTGCACAAAATTACGGTCTCGTGGTATACTACGTAGTACAGTACGCCACCGAAAGAGCACGCATTTATTAAATGTGTTTATATAAATTTATATTAAAATTATTTTTATCATAATTCTGATAATCTAGAGCATCGATTAAGCCAATAAAATAATAAAATTTTAACAAAAAATTTGTTTGCACAAAATTACGGTCTCGTAGTATACTACGTAGTACAGTACGCCACCGAAAGAGCACGCATTTATTAAATGTGTTTATATAAATTTATATTAAAATTATTTTTATCATAATTCTGATAATCTAGAGCATCGATTAAGCCAATAAAATAATAAAATTTTAACAAAAAATTTGTTTGCACAAAATTACGGTCTCGTAGTATACTACGTAGTACAGTACGCCACCGAAAGAGCACGCATTTATTAAATGTGTTTATATAAATTTATATTAAAATTATTTTTATCATAATTCTGATAATCTAGAGCATCGATTAAGCCAATAAAATAATAAAATTTTAACAAAAAATTTGTTTGCACAAAATTACGGTCTCGTAGTATACTACGTAGTACAGTACGCCACCGAAAGAGCACGCATTTATTAAATGTGTTTATATAAATTTATATTAAAATTATTTTTATCATAATTCTGATAATCTAGAGCATCGATTAAGCCAATAAAATATTAAAATTTTAACAAAAAATTTGTTTGCACAAAATTACGGTCTCGTGGTATACTACGTAGTACAGTACGCCACCGAAAGAGCACGCATTTATTAAATGTGTTTATATAAATTTATATTAAAATTATTTTTATCATAATTCTGATAATCTAGAGCATCGATTAAGCCAATAAAATAATAAAATTTTAACAAAAAATTTGTTTGCACAAAATTACGGTCTCGTAGTATACTACGTAGTACAGTACGCCACCGAAAGAGCACGCATTTATTAAATGTGTTTATATAAATTTATATTAAAATTATTTTTATCATAATTCTGATAATCTAGAGCATCGATTAAGCCAATAAAATAATAAAATTTTAACAAAAAATTTGTTTGCACAAAATTACGGTCTCGTAGTATACTACGTAGTACAGTACGCCACCGAAAAATCACGCATTTATTAAATGTGTTTATATAAATTTATATTAAAATTATTTTTATCATAATTCTGATAATCTAGAGCATCGATTAAGCCAATAAAATAATAAAATTTTAACAAAAAATTTGTTTGCACAAAATTACGGCCTCGTAGTATACTACGTAGTACAGTACGCCACCGAAAGAGCACGCATTTATTAAATGTGTTTATATAAATTTATATTAAAATTATTTTTATCATAATTCTGATAATCTAGAGCATCGATTAAGCCAATAAAATAATAAAATTTTAACAAAAAATTTGTTTGCACAAAATTACGGTCTCGTAGTATACTACGTAGTACAGTACGCCACCGAAAGAGCACGCATTTATTAAATGTGTTTATATAAATTTATATTAAAATTATTTTTATCATAATTCTGATAATCTAGAGCATCGATTAAGCCAATAAAATAATAAAATTTTAACAAAAAATTTGTTTGCACAAAATTACGGTCTCGTGGTATACTACGTAGTACAGTACGCCACCGAAAGAGCACGCATTTATTAAATGTGTTTATATAAATTTATATTAAAATTATTTTTATCATAATTCTGATAATCTAGAGCATCGATTAAGCCAATAAAATAATAAAATTTTAACAAAAAATTTGTTTGCACAAAATTACGGTCTCGTAGTATACTACGTAGTACAGTACGCCACCGAAAGAGCACGCATTTATTAAATGTGTTTATATAAATTTATATTAAAATTATTTTTATCATAATTCTGATAATCTAGAGCATCGATTAAGCCAATAAAATATTAAAATTTTAACAAAAAATTTGTTTGCACAAAATTACGGTCTCGTGGTATACTACGTAGTACAGTACGCCACCGAAAGAGCACGCATTTATTAAATGTGTTTATATAAATTTATATTAAAATTATTTTTATCATAATTCTGATAATCTAGAGCATCGATTAAGCCAATAAAATAATAAAATTTTAACAAAAAATTTGTTTGCACAAAATTACGGTCTCGTAGTATACTACGTAGTACAGTACGCCACCGAAAGAGCACGCATTTATTAAATGTGTTTATATAAATTTATATTAAAATTGTTTTTATCATAATTCTGATAATCTAGAGCATCGATTAAGCCAATAAAATAATAAAATTTTAACAAAAAATTTGTTTGCACAAAATTACGGTCTCGTGGTATACTACGTAGTACAGTACGCCACCGAAAGAGCACGCATTTATTAAATGTGTTTATATAAATTTATATTAAAATTATTTTTATCATAATTCTGATAATCTAGAGCATCGATTAAGCCAATAAAATAATAAAATTTTAACAAAAAATTTGTTTGCACAAAATTACGGTCTCGTAGTATACTACGTAGTACAGTACGCCACCGAAAGAGCACGCATTTATTAAATGTGTTTATATAAATTTATATTAAAATTATTTTTATCATAATTCTGATAATCTAGAGCATCGATTAAGCCAATAAAATATTAAAATTTTAACAAAAAATTTGTTTGCACAAAATTACGGTCTCGTGGTATACTACGTAGTACAGTACGCCACCGAAAGAGCACGCATTTATTAAATGTGTTTATATAAATTTATATTAAAATTATTTTTATCATAATTCTGATAATCTAGAGCATCGATTAAGCCAATAAAATAATAAAATTTTAACAAAAAATTTGTTTGCACAAAATTACGGTCTCGTAGTATACTACGTATTACAGTACGCCACCGAAAGAGCACGCATTTATTAACCCTCTCAAACGCCTTGTACAATATATTGTACATCAACTTTCATCTCTTCGACCAACCGTAATTTTTAATTTTTGTCTCATTTCTCTTGTGCGATCGTTCTCTTATGTATTTATGTTCACACTACAGTTTTATGAGCAATCCCATATCATAGCAGTGCATAATTGTGCTACGTAATTTATTTTTGGAAGAAAGTCAATTTTAAATGGCGTTTGAAAGGGTTAAATGTGTTTATATAAATTTATATTAAAATTATTTTTATCATAATTCTGATAATCTAGAGCATCGATTAAGCCAATAAAATAATAAAATTTTAACAAAAAATTTGTTTGCACAAAATTACGGTCTCGTAGTATACTACGTAGTACAGTACGCCACCGAAAGAGCACGCATTTATTAAATGTTTTTATATAAATTTATATTAAAATTATTTTTATCATAATTCTGATAATCTAGAGCATCGATTAAGCCAATAAAATATTAAAATTTTAACAAAAAATTTGTTTGCACAAAATTACGGTCTCGTGGTATACTACGTAGTACAGTACGCCACCGAAAGAGCACGCATTTATTAAATGTGTTTATATAAATTTATATTAAAATTATTTTTATCATAATTCTGATAATCTAGAGCATCGATTAAGCCAATAAAATAATAAAATTTTAACAAAAAATTTGTTTGCACAAAATTACGGTCTCGTAGTATACTACGTAGTACAGTACGCCACCGAAAGAGCACGCATTTATTAAATGTGTTTATATAAATTTATATTAAAATTATTTTTATCATAATTCTGATAATCTAGAGCATCGATTAAGCCAATAAAATAATAAAATTTTAACAAAAAATTTGTTTGCACAAAATTACGGTCTCGTGGTATACTACGTAGTACAGTACGCCACCGAAAGAGCACGCATTTATTAAATGTGTTTATATAAATTTATATTAAAATTATTTTTATCATAATTCTGATAATCTAGAGCATCGATTAAGCCAATAAAATAATAAAATTTTAACAAAAAATTTGTTTGCACAAAATTACGGTCTCGTGGTATACTACGTAGTACAGTACGCCACCGAAAGAGCACGCATTTATTAAATGTGTTTATATAAATTTATATTAAAATTATTTTTATCATAATTCTGATAATCTAGAGCATCGATTAAGCCAATAAAATAATAAAATTTCAACAAAAAATTTGTTTGCACAAAATTACGGTCTCGTAGTATACTACGTAGTACAGTACGCCACCGAAAGAGCACGCATTTATTAAATGTGTTTATATAAATTTATATTAAAATTATTTTTATCATAATTCTGATAATCTAGAGCATCGATTAAGCCAATAAAATATTAAAATTTTAACAAAAAATTTGTTTGCACAAAATTACGGTCTCGTGGTATACTACGTAGTACAGTACGCCACCGAAAGAGCACGCATTTATTAAATGTGTTTATATAAATTTATATTAAAATTATTTTTATCATAATTCTGATAATCTAGAGCATCGATTAAGCCAATAAAATAATAAAATTTTAACAAAAAATTTGTTTGCACAAAATTACGGTCTCGTAGTATACTACGTAGTACAGTACGCCACCGAAAGAGCACGCATTTATTAAATGTGTTTATATAAATTTATATTAAAATTATTTTTATCATAATTCTGATAATCTAGAGCATCGATTAAGCCAATAAAATATTAAAATTTTAACAAAAAATTTGTTTGCACAAAATTACGGTCTCGTGGTATACTACGTAGTACAGTACGCCACCGAAAGAGCACGCATTTATTAAATGTGTTTATATAAATTTATATTAAAATTATTTTTATCATAATTCTGATAATCTAGAGCATCGATTAAGCCAATAAAATAATAAAATGTTAACAAAAAATTTGTTTGCACAAAATTACGGTCTCGTAGTATACTACGTAGTACAGTACGCCACCGAAAGAGCACGCATTTATTAAATGTGTTTATATAAATTTATATTAAAATTATTTTTATCATAATTCTGATAATCTAGAGCATCGATTAAGCCAATAAAATAATAAAATGTTAACAAAAAATTTGTTTGCACAAAATTACGGTCTCGTAGTATACTACGTATTACAGTACGCCACCGAAAGAGCACGCATTTATTAAATGTGTTTATATAAATTTATATTAAAATTATTTTTATCATAATTCTGATAATCTAGAGCATCGATTAAGCCAATAAAATAATAAAATTTTAACAAAAAATTTGTTTGCACAAAATTACGGTCTCGTAGTATACTACGTAGTACAGTACGCCACCGAAAGAGCACGCATTTATTAAATGTGTTTATATAAATTTATATTAAAATTATTTTTATCATAATTCTGATAATCTAGAGCATCGATTAAGCCAATAAAATAATAAAATTTTAACAAAATTATGGTCTCGTAGTATACTACGTAGTACAGTACGCCACCGAAAGAGCACGCATTTATTAAATGTGTTTATATAAATTTATATTAAAATTATTTTATCATAATTCTGATAATCTAGAGCATCGATTAAGCCAATAAAATAATAAAATTTTAACAAAAAATTTGTTTGCACAAAATTACGGTCTCGTGGTATACTACGTAGTACAGTACGCCACCGAAAGAGCACGCATTTATTAAATGTGTTTATATAAATTTATATTAAAATTATTTTTATCATAATTCTGATAATCTAGAGCATCGATTAAGCCAATAAAATAATAAAATTTTAACAAAAAATTTGTTTGCACAAAATTACGGTCTCGTAGTATACTACGTAGTACAGTACGCCACCGAAAGAGCACGCATTTATTAAATGTGTTTATATAAATTTATATTAAAATTATTTTTATCATAATTCTGATAATCTAGAGCATCGATTAAGCCAATAAAATAATAAAATTTTAACAAAAAATTTGTTTGCACAAAATTACGGTCTCGTAGTATACTACGTAGTACAGTACGCCACCGAAAGAGCACGCATTTATTAAATGTGTTTATATAAATTTATATTAAAATTATTTTTATCATAATTCTGATAATCTAGAGCATCGATTAAGCCAATAAAATAATAAAATTTTAACAAAAAATTTGTTTGCACAAAATTACGGTCTCGTAGTATACTACGTAGTACAGTACGCCACCGAAAGAGCACGCATTTATTAAATGTGTTTATATAAATTTATATTAAAATTATTTTTATCATAATTCTGATAATCTAGAGCATCGATTAAGCCAATAAAATAATAAAATTTTAACAAAAAATTTGTTTGCACAAAATTACGGTCTCGTGGTATACTACGTAGTACAGTACGCCACCGAAAGAGCACGTATTTATTAAATGTGTTTATATAAATTTATATTAAAATTATTTTTATCATAATTCTGATAATCTAGAGCATCGATTAAGCCAATAAAATAATAAAATTTTAACAAAAAATTTGTTTGCACAAAATTACGGTCTCGTAGTATACTACGTAGTACAGTACGCCACCGAAAGAGTACGCATTTATTAAATGTGTTTATATAAATTTATATTAAAATTATTTTTATCATAATTCTGATAATCTAGAGCATCGATTAAGCCAATAAAATAATAAAATTTTAACAAAAAATTTGTTTGCACAAAATTACGGTCTCGTAGTATACTACGTAGTACAGTACGCCACCGAAAGAGCACGCATTTATTAAATGTGTTTATATAAATTTATATTAAAATTATTTTTATCATAATTCTGATAATCTAGAGCATCGATTAAGCCAATAAAAATAATAAAATTTTAACAAAAAATTTGTTTGCACAAAATTACGGTCTCGTAGTATACTACGTAGTACAGTACGCCACCGAAAGAGCACGCATTTATTAAATGTGTTTATATAAATTTATATTAAAATTATTTTTATCATAATTCTGATAATCTAGAGCATCGATTAAGCCAATAAAATAATAAAATTTTAACAAAAAATTTGTTTGCACAAAATTACGGTCTCGTGGTATACTACGTAGTACAGTACGCCACCGAAAGAGCACGCATTTATTAAATGTGTTTATATAAATTTATATTAAAATTATTTTTATCATAATTCTGATAATCTAGAGCATCGATTAAGCCAATAAAATAATAAAATTTTAACAAAAAATTTGTTTGCACAAAATTACGGTCTCGTAGTATACTACGTAGTACAGTACGCCACCGAAAGAGCACGCATTTATTAAATGTGTTTATATAAATTTATATTAAAATTATTTTTATCATAATTCTGATAATCTAGAGCATCGATTAAGCCAATAAAATATTAAAATTTTAACAAAAAATTTGTTTGCACAAAATTACGGTCTCGTAGTATACTACGTAGTACAGTACGCCACCGAAAGAGCACGCATTTATTAAATGTGTTTATATAAATTTATATTAAAATTATTTTTATCATAATTCTGATAATCTAGAGCATCGATTAAGCCAATAAAATAATAAAATTTTAACAAAAAATTTGTTTGCACAAAATTACGGTCTCGTAGTATACTACGTATTACAGTACGCCACCGAAAGAGTACGCATTTATTAAATGTGTTTATATAAATTTATATTAAAATTATTTTTATCATAATTCTGATAATCTAGAGCATCGATTAAGCCAATAAAATAATAAAATTTTAACAAAAAATTTGTTTGCACAAAATTACGGTCTCGTAGTATACTACGTAGTACAGTACGCCACCGAAAGAGCACGCATTTATTAAATGTTTTTATATAAATTTATATTAAAATTATTTTTATCATAATTCTGATAATCTAGAGCATCGATTAAGCCAATAAAATATTAAAATTTTAACAAAAAATTTGTTTGCACAAAATTACGGTCTCGTGGTATACTACGTAGTACAGTACGCCACCGAAAGAGCACGCATTTATTAAATGTGTTTATATAAATTTATATTAAAATTATTTTTATCATAATTCTGATAATCTAGAGCATCGATTAAGCCAATAAAATAATAAAATTTTAACAAAAAATTTGTTTGCATAAAATTACGGTCTCGTAGTATACTACGTAGTACAGTACGCCACCGAAAGAGCACGCATTTATTAAATGTGTTTATATAAATTTATATTAAAATTATTTTTATCATAATTCTGATAATCTAGAGCATCGATTAAGCCAACAAAATAATAAAATTTTAACAAAAAATTTGTTTGCACAAAATTACAGTACGCCACCGAAAGAGCACGCATTTATTAAATGTGTTTATATAAATTTATA